>OMLP01022432.1:10187-21245 GCA_900302685.1 Spondyliosoma cantharus | reverse complement strand
GGAACTGTTAGTGCTGCATTTTACTTGTGGAAACGTTTTGTTAAAAGCAGTTAACAAGCTGTGCGGAATTTATTTTTATAATACTTCATATAGTTTTTGTTTGAGAATATTTTATTAATTGGAAAGCTTATTTTAGATAAATTTAGTTTATTTGAGAATAATTTATTTAATTTATTACCTGGCAGCACTTTACAACAGTATTCTATTTAATAATAATAATAGTAATTTTATTTTCGTATTTTGTATGTTACAATAAATTGTTACAATAAATTGTTGGTTTACAAAAGCTCTCAATACACAACAAGCAAATTTATGTTTTGCATTTTGTTCCCATACTGTACCGAAAATGAACCGAACCGTGACCTCCAAACCGAGGTACATATCGAACCGTGATTTTTGTGTATCGTTACACCCCTACCAGTTTGTTCTCTCCCAGTAAAGTCCCAGAAAGCCCAGAAGTTGCTAGTGGGAGTGTTGCAGGAGAGAGTTGATATCAGCACCAGCTACCAAATTCTGGCCTACCGCTCAGAGACCACAACCTGTTTAAGATGCTGTTTAACAGCCCACTACACGCCCATACCCACACAGACCAGTTTACTGAACATAACTGAGCTACTCAGTCAACAAATTCTCTCTCACTAGTTGATGAGATTGCATGTCAAACCTTGATGAGGAGGACAGCGTGGCTGCGGCTGGAGCGCTGGTTTAGTTTGGTCGAGGCTGTCGTGCGATTGAGGCAGGCGGGGACAAAGTGTTTGTCAAACTCTGAGAAGGAGGAGATGGTCATATGAGTGAGACCAGGGATGAGGATATTTTTGTCCCTGTCCTCTCTGATCGGCAAATCCTGGGTGTTTGGCGATAAAAGGTCGAGCACCTGAGAGAGGAAAGAAGGAAGCATTGATGTATTGCGTTATCAAATATATAACCCAAAGATGCTCCAAAACGGCACAGAATATTTCTATAAGGTCATTGGATGAGCAAAAATTTAAGCAGCTCAGATGTGAATAGGAAAGGTATTTTAATGTATTAGTGGTTTGACAACTATGCCGGACTATTTATTACCATTTGAGACTTAAAAACTCTATGTCACATGGTGTAAAGTGGGCTAGTGCTGTGTTTCACTACTTCACAACTACCGGGTCACACTAACCTTCTCGTTGTAAATTTCTAAATAAGACATGCCAATGCTGTAATCCCATCCTTCATCTGCGGCTTTGACCAGATTGAAGACTTCTCGGACAGCTCTGGGGATCACACCTGGCTGCTCTGAACTGCCCATCATGGTATGGGTTTTACCTATTAAAGAGGACATAGTGAGTTAGGAGGAAAATGCATGTAGGAAACAGAAAACTATGTAAAAACAAGTTGTGAACTTAAAGACTGAGAGGCCACCAAGAGGGTGCAACAAATCATCTTGATTCAAAGTATTTTAACTGGTGAATTATTCAGATTAATAAATTGTAATAGTCAACACAACTTGAACCCATCCAACACTGGACGTGCCATTCTGTTTTTAATATGCAACCAAGTAACTGAGGCATAAGTTAACAAATGCAATATGTAACATACCAGCTCCTGTTGGTCCATAGGCAAAGACACTGGCATTTTGCCCCTTCAGTATGTGTGGTAGTATAGGCTTCACTGATGAGAGGAAAACCTCTTGCTGGGTTGTTTGCTCACCATGAAAAGCGTCAAAGCTGAAACATCACGATTAGAATTCATTAGTCGAGAATAATTAGAGATAAAAAGAGTGAAATCAGTCGTAAATGATACTAGTTAAATGATGGTGAGGACACTGACTGGTATTTGACTGTCAATAAAAAGGACAGCAGACACCAGTTTGTTCTCTCCTAGTAAAGTCCCAGAAAGCCCAGAAGTTGCTCATGGGAGTGTTGCAGGAGAGAGTTGATATCAGCACCAGCTACCAAATTCTGGCCTACCGCTCAGAGACCACAACCTGTTTAAGATGCTGTTTAACAGTCCACTACACGCCCATACCCACACAGACCAGTTCAATGAAGAAAAAAATAGCTACTCAGTCAACAAATTGCTGAAAGCTGAAAAAACATCACCATTAGAATTCATTAGTGGACAACAATTAGAGATACTAAGAGTGAAATCAGTCATAAATTATACTAGTTTAATCATGGTGAGGACACTGACTGGTATTTGACTGTTTCTGTGGCGTTTCTCCAGTTGACTATCTCCAGGTTCTGTGAGTCGAGGCCTCTCACACACGGTCCCTCGTCTTTCTCATCGGGTTTACTCATATAGGGTCGCAGACGAACCGCTACCCGAATCCTGGTCGCCTTCTTGTTTCCTCCATCTGATTGCGCCACACGCTGAGCCATGGTTGAGCTGTTAAAAACAAAAGGTCTGGACAACAACATAGGCCAAGTTAGCCAAGCATAACTAACATAACGACGTATACAGGGTAACTTACTTTAAATTGAAAAGATGAACATACTGGCTTATATTTCAACTAAACGTATATTCCCGTCCAACAAAGCACTGTCATATTGAGCAAGTCTCACTTTATCAGCCATGTCTTTTGCCGTCTATTATCAAGCTGACATAGCTAACGTTAGCTAACGTAACTGTTACTGCTGCTTCACAAACCTGCCTAGCTTAGGTCAGTTACTTCTTCATCGGTAGAATTAACAACAATTCGTCAGTGCTTACCAAATAGTATTTGCGCGTTCCGTGAACAACCCTTCGTTATTCTCCAAGTTGAACTTCTAGCAACATTGCGAGCACCGTCTTTTAACAATGGCGATCGAGTCCCCTGAGCCACTAACCGAAGTTTTCAAATGAGGAGCGCAGCAACCGGAAGCGGCTATCAACCAATCAGACACGCTGGCGCCTCTTTGACTGCTGCCGTCCTTATTTAAAAGATTTAATCGTTAATTGAATATAGCAGAACACGCTATGGTATACAAACACACGCGTTCGCATTTTAAAATGATTATGGTGCATTAAGGGTAAAGCAAAAAGTGTTTATTAAAATTTCGCCCGATTTTCATTCAGGCCTGTTCGCGATTGCGCACTGCACAGGATGTTGTGCCAGCAGTAGATCTGCACAACACACACCATGATGACTGCTGTGTCTCATTGTGCCGTCGGTGCTCCGTCCATGTGATGTTCGATCAGCGGGGCGAGCAGGTCCAACAACACTAAGCAACTCGTCACGCAGTTCTTCTGGTCCAAAATGGCGCTATGTTTACGTCTCCGCATAATCGTTTATTATCCCTAGCATGTCTAATGGAGTGCTTTGGTGATTTTATTCACGACGTTTAGCTACAACACCAGAGATTGACGATAACCCGTGCACACTGTGATGACTGTTTAAGGTATGTTGTCTTTTTTGTATGTTTCTGTGTAGAACTATCTCACCGCTGGGCCCGACGTTAGCTAGCTAACTTAGTGAAGTCAAATCAGGACACGTTTTAATTTGTTGCTTTAACTGATTCTCATGCAGCAAAGTTAACAGCAACCTTCCGACTGAGCTTCCCGTTAAACCTTAAAGTCATGCTAGTATTCCCGACTCCCCCTTTTCTCAGACCTCTTACCTCACATGCTGAGAGTTACTTCCACTCGTACTAAAAAAATAATCTCATCCTGTTCAGCAGATCTGTGGCTATAAAGTGAACCAGCAGCAGCAGGAAGGATGCAGGCTGAGGCCACAGACTCTTCACTCAGAGAGGGCATAGAGGCTCTGGGTGTGAAGGACACCGAGAGACCTGCAGCAGTCCAAGAGGAGGCGGGCGACACGGAGCAACAGGACACCGAGATGACTGCTGCCACGGAGGAGGAGGATACCGCGAGCAAGGACGAAAAGGGTAACTCCATTTAAACACGCATAGTTGGGAATAAGTTTCACTTTTAAGGAGAACATCTTAATTCAGAGTCTGAAAATTCACCAATGCACATGTACTAATTAAAGATGTAATATGTAAGACGTGTAGCGGAAAACATGCGGGAAAATTAATAGAAATCATCCACAGAATGTGAAGAAACAATTTTGACATTATGAAGAAGTTAGCATGCTAACAAGCTAGCTCCGGTCCGTCCCGGTACAAACTTCCTCAGTGTAAACACCAACCTTAAGTTCCCATACTCACACTACCATACTGTTAAGTCTGCCAGAAAAGATTTAAGGTGCGTTTCGAATCACATTCTTTTTACGTTTAGTACTTTAGTACTGCAGCTGCCCTTACAAAGTACACACTGTTGCTTGCAGTATGCATACAATTGGGACATACTACTTTGTCATGACTGTGCACCTTGAGCTTTGACCCTCTTGATTCTATGTCGCACAAAAGTTTTGAGTACAGATAACATAGTACTTACAATTAAATGTGCTTTCACCTCTCATTGTGGAGTCTGTCAATCTGTCAGTAAGGTGTCGTATAGTTGTGCTATCTCTGCCTTTATGTTTGCGTTACACACTGTGACGTATGTGAATTATGTCTCAAGGCGCAGAGGATTGTGGGTCAGAATAGTCAGAAAAGCATGCTGAATTAGTATGATTTAATATGTCCCAATATGTAAAATGCAGTATGCCAAAAATAACAGGATGTCCTACTACGTCCGGTTACGTTTTGCAGTATACAAGCAAGCATGCTTTTCTGGCTATTCCGTCCCACAATCCTCTGCGCAGGGAAACATACGTCACGTATGCAACGATGTGTCACGCAAACCTAAACAAAGCCGAGAGAGCACAAACATTTGACAACTCACTGACGAATGAAAGCACATTTAAGTGTAAGTACTATGTTATTTGTAACATAGTACTTACAAAATGTTGTGGAACACTATGTACTTTGCAAGGTCAGCTGCAGTACTTGATTCGAAACGCACTCAAACACTCCTCTGGTGCTTCAAGCTCCCAGTCTGGACCGCTAGATGCGTGGCTAACTACAACAAACATTATGAGTAATGTATGGAAGATTGAAGAGTAGAGGAGATTAAAAGTAATGGTTGGTAGGTTAAAAGCAGTGGTGCAGATATTTATTGGGTCGATAAATTATCAGCAAGATATTAAGAATTATATATTATTGGCTAATTATCATATCTGGGAAATAATAGTCAAATAAAGCCAATAATGTAACACAAAATTACTTTTATTGACTTAACCGAAGAATTGCCTGACTCAGATACAGCAGCTGGTGTTTGCACCTTTTAAAGTTGTTTATTAACTTGACTTTTTAACTTTCACCAGTTGCTTTAAACCTTTTTCCCAATTTGTAAGTTTTACGCAGCAATTGACAAGCAAAATATGTAGTGCTGTAATTTTGCATGATGCATAATTAAACAGGTTATACTGTTATTCCTATCGTTGATTGCTCAGCTGCTTTTGCTAAACAGCCTTCCTGCACATTTCTGCTACCATCTTAGATGGAGACACGGATGCAGCAGATGGAGAGGTGCACAAGGACGAACCTCAGGCAGACACAGGCGTGGACGGAGAAGAGGGAAAGCAGGAATCGGTGGAGGATGGCGAATGGGAGATCCCTTACAGCGACGAGGAAATGGAGGACCCCAAAAACTGGATGCCCCCTCCCGCTGAGATCAAAAGACTCTATGAGATCCTCGCGAAAGGCGAGATGCTGGAATTGGACTTTGTGCCCCTTCCTAGGAGGTCGCTTACGCCTGAACGTAAGCCCTCTCCCGAAAGAGATGATGAGGATGACGCAGCAAAGGAAAGGGAGAGGGAGGAGAGAGAGCGCAAGTCAGTATTGCTACTTCTCATCATTTCATCTCTTCATGATTTTGTAGGTATTGTGGATGACAAACCTCTTTACTTTTTCCCCCCAGGCCACCATCTCCAACTGAGTTTGACTTTGATGAGGAGCAAATGCAAGCCACTCCCAAAAGCTCCTTCATCGACAGACGCAGAACACCAGGTATGACAGGAAATGAGAAGGATTTGCTCAGCTCTCCACTGTTTGCTATCATTAAACTCTAAAAGCAAAGTAAAAGTGATCGTTTAGTGATTATTTTTTTCTTCTTCCCCTCCCAGGATCTTCAGCCCGCTCTTCTGTGAAAAGGGAAGCTCGGCTAGACAAAGTACTGTCAGACATGAAGCGCCACCGCAAAATTGAGGAGCACATCATGCGCACGGGCCGAGATCTCTTCAAGACGGAGAAGAAGCTGGAGGAGGCTCTGTCTCCAAACAGCCAGAAGGAGCGGGAGAAAGAAAGGGAACGAGACAGCAACCCCAACACCATTTTCTCCCCGAGACAGAGGAGATACTGAAGTATTAAGAGACGAGGACTGGCCCAGAGGCAAATTAGGCCAAAATCTTTCGAGGCTTTCTCAAAACTTGAAATTTTTTTAATGTAACGAGTTTTGTATGTTTTCTATGTGTGTTTTGTATATTGGCAATAAATATTTTAACCCTGGAGAATGTTAACTGTTCTGCAGTCAGTGTGCAGTAAGGGTGGGTGACAAAAATACCCCATAATTGTATATGATCATCAGTGAAACTAAAGTTTTTGGAGGACCAACGATATAATAGTGAGAACGGAATGTATTTATGCTAATGCACTGAATCAAAATACATTATGGTATGTCATGTAAGTGGTTTAAAGCCTTTTGTGGCACCAGAGGAAGCTGCGTGTAATCTGATAAAGTGCCTCATGTAAAGTTGCATTGTGGGTAATGTAGGTGCCAGATTTTAAAAAGCAGGCCACTGGTCTAATATTGCACTCTGTTAACACTTGAGACTCATAAAGTCGATTTCTTTATTGCAAGCAGTTTTCATTTTTAAAAACCTGCAGTTTACGTTACCCACAATGCAACTTCAACACTGAGTGACATCACTAGAGGCAGTTTGTCAGATTACATGCAGTAATCATATGCATCCTCTTGAGCCATGAAAGGCTTTTTTTTAATAATTTCTCTCACAAACACAGTAGTGCTCCCCAAGTTCTGTAAACACACTTTAATGTCTCAAATTGGTGGTTACCCCTTTAATTTACACTGCACACACTGGCCTACCACTTGTGGTGTACCAGTGGTAAAGTACACATTTCAGGTACTTCCCACATTTCAATTTTATGCAACTTTATACTTCAGCTCCACTACATCTCAGACTATTCTTCTTACTCCACTACATTTGTCTCACAACTTTTTATACTTTCCAGAAGTTTTTATACCCTTCCTGTCCAATGAAAACCATGTATCTCTGAATGTGATTTATAATATTTTTCGATAAACTGAAAGATGAAGTGATCCTACGCAAAATAAAATATTTTAAAAACCCTCTCGGTTTAGGTGGAAAATGCCTCATCACAAAGCTGAAAACACGTTTACTATTGTTAGAGATTTGTTGTTCTAACAGGAGTGTCACTGCAAAAAAATAAATATATACGCATATCTTAAAGAATATGATGCATTGTTGTAGATTAAACTACCAAACAGTATATAAAGGACATTAAATCAACTCAACCTTAAACATCTACAGCAGTAAAATGACTGACAGTATTGTAGCATTCATATTAAAAGTAAAACATAAATCATTTTCCTATAGAATGAACACTTTAACTTCTGATATAAGCCTGAGTCGTTTGTACTGATTACATTCTTCCTTAATTCAAGTTAGTGGAGTATTTCAGGGCAAGGCATTAGTACTTTTACATGAGTAAAAGATCTTAATACTTCTTCTACCACTGCCTGATACAAACACATATTGAAGGAAATCCATCACGAGAAATGGTATGGTGAAATCTGTGCCATTCAGTAATAGTATACATTACTTCAAGCATGGCATCTCTGCTGATGCCAGTCCTCATTTTCTAACATTTATCCACAATGTGTGGAATTTCCTTTATGAAACACATTAAAAGCCTCTTCACACTGAAGAGTATCATCTATGCTGAGGTCAACGAGTCAAGTGTTAAAATATTACATAAATTCATGGATTCTGGTGCCCCCTCCTGGCTTGTTTTTGACCTATGACGAAGACGTGACTGGGTTTGTAATCTAAAAAATGGCATTCGATAAATTCCACTTTTCAACACTGGCAGAATAGGGAAAAAAAAAGAAAAAAAAAAAAAGACTCAAGTCAGGCTCAGGACAGAGAAGTATATTTTAGCTAAGTTTGAGTAACAATACAGCCTTCACATAAGGCTCAGAAGCATATAGTTTAATATGTATGCATAAATATGCATTCAAAACCACAAACCAAATAAATAAATAAATAAATACTTACAAATAAATAACAAGCATTTTGTGGAATATACAGTACATCAGTTGAAATGTTTTAGTATTGTCAACAAGCAGTACCTCATGAGTTTATGGAACAGGGGAATGGATGTTCTGTGTTCAACATGCCCACAGATGTCCAGATGTTTTGGCACACGCTGCCCTGTCGGTATGGTTTCTGAGCTTTGTTTTATTTTATTTATTTTTTAGACCCATTTGCAGGACAGTGAAGCTGCTTTAAAACAGACAAATGATAAAAAGCTAGCATTTTGTTCATAGAAGGTTCATGGAACCAGTGGCTCAAATAAACGGCTTAGTGAACAGAAGCAAATCATACAATTTAAACAGTTTAGACAGTTTGTGGTTAAAAAATAATCAAAATAAGTTGCCATGGACAAACTTGCTGCATGTCAATCACAAGTGTATGCTTCCTTACAAGATTTCACTTTTGTTTCCCTTCAAACTGCAACATAATAAGTCCTCTAACGAAGCTAAAAATACTCAAATCTCATGGATCCCTTAATGAAATATTCCAGCCAATCAGATGGATATTTTGAGATTCACATCAGCACCAAACTATAAAAAAAAAAGAAAAGAAAAAAGAAACACATGTAAAGTGACTGCTACTGTGCATCACTTCCTTGAATGCAAAAAAAAAACACTTTGTGATACCAGTAAATGGAATGAGGTCATATCTACACTGAAACAAGAAGCGCTGCCGTTAACGTTTGGGGGGGGTGGTTGGTGTACACTAAGCTGGAAAAGTGTGAAATGATTTTGTATGTGCTAAGACGCCATTGTTTAAAAATGGGATGCAGAACTGAGACAAAATCCTAAACATTAAAAAAAAGAAAAGAAAAGTCGACACTGACCTAATACTGACATGGAAATAAGGACAATTTTACATCGGCTATGTACACCCGTCACATTTTTCTGTCCGAGGGAGCCTCTCCCTTCTCCTCTGAGGGTTAAAATAAATTAAAAACGTAAAGAAACTGCAAAAAATGGGGGGGAAAGGGATAAGGCAGCAGAATACAGTCTTATGAGATTATCTCCCTTCTAAAGGTGAGTCAGTCTGCAGGTTGGTTACATTTTGTTAGAGTGACAGTGACTACATAGAGGATACAGATAATAAACACTAACAAGTCAAAATACTGCTTAGCCGGGATTTTTTTTCTTTTTTGAAGGTCGTCTTCATTACTAAACTGAATCAGGCCTTCCATCTACAGCAAATGTACTAACATACAATATAATACATTCCTATTTTCCTGCTCTTCCTGTACTGTGAGGCAGAGAGGACTGAATTTGATCTACATGAGGGAAATAGCCACCTATGCTTGCTATACATCCAGGCAAATTCCTCTCAGGTCAGTGCATGTTCCTATCTGTCACAGTGCCCGATGACATCTTTAAATACTGAGTGCACTAACACTCTGTTTCCTACAAACTGAGAAGCTGAAGTGTTTGAAGGCCAGCAACCAAACACCCAGCGGTTAGATTGTTGGACACAAACACTTCTGCACTCTTTGAGGCCGTCGTCTGTAGCTTTCTCTATATTGCTACTTGTTGTAAGTCTCGCTTTTTCCCTCAAAAGCTTTCTTTCCTTTACATACTCATTGGTACATTCGCCTTCCTTTCCCTCCCCACCCTCCCCCTGCCATTCTTCTCAGTGAGTGGCCAGCTCAGGCTCTGTGGGGCGCGCGCTGTAGCCGTTGGAAGGCTGTGGCAGTGCGTTGCCATCCGTCTGCCGCTCCTTGGCTGCCGCCGTGCTCGCATGTGGTCTCTGAGAGCGGGAGGTGCCCATGAATAGCCGCAGGGCTCCCCTGCAAATCAGGGAGAACCAGTAGAGCTGGGGCGCCATGAGCAGAGCGGCGCCGAGGTTACAGTGCCAGGGCACCGACAGGGGGACCATGTGGAAGGGGATGGACGCGTACCTGGATCCAAACACAGGAAGACATCTGTAAACGCGTGATCTATAATCCATTCAATATGACATCATGTGGCTGTGCGAGTTAGCGACCCAAGCTCAGCGAAACAGCAGAGCATGAGAAAACAGAGATGGAAAGACAGACATACCTTCCATAGGCGTAGTAGAGGTAAGGGAAGAGGAGGACTCGACAGATGAAAAAAGTGATCAGCATAAGAGCCCCATTCACTTTGTGCAGGAGAGTGTGTTGCTGTTTGTACTGAGAGCAGAAAAAAACAGAGTCAGAGAGAGAGAGAAAAGCAAGCAGTACAGATTGGTGAAAGCTGACGGCGTTAATCTCATTTGCCATCGTTATATTGTTATAGTAACATTGTTCTACTGGTCTAGAGCCTCTGATGGGAGAGTACAGTTGGTTGGTTTCTACAGGAGGCGGTGAAGCAGTCCCTTTGTTTTGTCATTTTCTACATTCTCATTTGTTTTCAGCGGATGACTTTACTTTTATCTTCAACCGTCAACCTGCTGCGGTGAGATAACATTCGGGACAAGCTTACACGCAAAAGGTTTACCACTAGCCCATTCACTACTCACATGAGTTACATGTTAGTCTATGAATAAAAACGTAATCGTTTCTCATTATTCATTGTTTTTTATACTACAGGTACAAGAGGGCAGCTCTACAAGGCCACAGCTCTTGTTTATCTCATGTGCTGTTGTCATGGATGGGAGGGGGTGCGGGGTGTTGAGAAGGACAAGCTGATATTGTATCTGCTGAATATCCAGTCTAAATACTAGGGGCTATATTCAGAGGCTAACAGCTGTGGGAGCCCCAGATGGGGGACAAGCAGAAAGCCATGGAGGGGCAACCTTCACCTGGACACTGAAACACTGTAAACACATTCTCACAACCTAAAACAAATACAGGA
>OMLP01022432.1:0-10157 GCA_900302685.1 Spondyliosoma cantharus | reverse complement strand
GGTAAGTTGCAACTCCTACAGTGTATTCAAGCAAACTGCGTTACCAATTAACGATTGATGTTTCTGACAGTGCTGATCGTGTAAGACACAGTCGACAGAAGCCGACGGGCATGAACAAGCTGCATGCTGGGAGTGACCGGAAATACTTTCTCCATTGAACGAAAAGTGGAAGAGAGAAGTGGAGAGTGCAGAGGAACTTCAGTGTGACACGTGCACATGCAACAAACACTGAAATCTTGTTTGAGGCCAAACCAAGACTCACCTGGATGAGGATTTTTCCTAAGCAGACAGAGGGAGTGCTGAGCTCAGCCATGAACATTATACCCTGGAAATAATCTCCCTTTCCTTGTCGCCAAAACTGGAGAGAGGAAGAGAAATTGGTTATTTGTCTAGAATGCAATTACAGCTTTTTTTTCCCTTTGGGAATTTTTTGGCAGATTTTGCAATATATTACCCTCCATTATTAAATATCCAGCAGGAGCCAACAAGCAAAACATTAAGAGTTAACTCCTTCTTTCCCAGAGTCAGACAAATCTGTGAATATCCCTGCAAGCGGTCTGAATCCATAGTGAACAGTGACCTTTGCATTGCTTAGCCTGTTTCCAAGATGTCCAAGGGATCACTTCGGTCTCTGGGAAGTTGAGATTTAAAGATCTTTTTCAGGCACAGGCACCTTTATTTGACAGTAGATAGACTGGAAATGGGAGAGAGGGGGGTGTGACATGCAGCAAAGGTCCTCCGGCCAGGATTCGAACCGGGGTCCGCTGCGTATGTGGCATATGCTCCTAACCACTCGACTACCTGTGCTCCCTTTCTTAATTTTCTTAATACATTTTATAGACTAAAAATTAACCATGATAATAAGCATTAGTTTGCAGCCGTGGTGAGGTTACTGCACCACTCAACATACCTCATCCTACACACTTAGACATAAAGGCGTCTATTAAGTCTCTCACTTTGGATAAAAATAGAAAAATAGCTGCCATAATTTCTCCATAACCATATTGCTCCTGTGGGTAGTTGCATGGATAATTCAGTGTTATACTTTCAAATCTCAGCCCAACAGAAAGAGCAACGTGTGACAGTTACCACAGAGACAGGGAAGCAGACGGTGACCATGACAACGTGGTGCAGCACCATGAGGAACTCGCGACGCAGATAGCTGGTCAGTGCCGAGCTCATGTGCTGGGGTGCCGCCGTGGCCTCCTCGTGCCCTTTGACCTGCAGCTTGTACCAGTAGCACATGAACATTGCGTAGATGTCGTAGACGAAGTAGGGAACGGCGAACATGATGTAAGAGCAGGTCAGCCAATGCCTGTGGAAAGAGAAAGAAGACACACTCAAAGCTTTGTAACCAGCAAGAACACAACTTTTCTAACAGTGAGTTTGCCTGTTAGATTGGTAACTAAGACAAGAACATCTGACACATCTATAAAAAGCAGTGCAGTTACTACTCTCAAAAAGGAACAGCTTTTCCCCTCTGCAATCCAGAAAATCTCAATGGAATCTGTCTCACCTGAATTTAAAACCATCTAAAAGAAGCGATAAAATGCTTGGGGCAGTTTTAAGGATAGCTGAACTACAACATTCTTGTACAATTCTGGTTCACATTTCTAGACGATGTCCAAATCCCAAAGTGCCTCTGCGTTTTCCATCTTAAAACCTTGAAGATCACAAAGCCTGACATCCGACATTTCCTGACAGGCCGGGGCGTGGTGGAAAAATATCCTGGTGAATATTTCTTGACTTACTGGTCCTCGATGATGTCCTTGCAGGAAGAAGCAATGATGTAACCAGCTGAAGAAGCCATGACTGCCTGAACGGACGACACCAACCTGGGGGGGTAGTAGTAAGTAAACAAATGCATTTCTCATTAGCGAATGTGGTGAAAGCTTTTAGACTGTCTTGTTAACATATGGTAAGAAAGTAGTGCCTGTAGGCTTTTATGCAGACACAATACAGCTGGAACTGCAGCCGAAACATCCTGCATTACTTCAATAATGCAACAAACTGCTTGTGAGCTGAAGTCTACAAAAACTACTTAAATACTAGAATTCTTGGTGGTAAGTCGTTGTCATTGAAGTATACAGTGCTCACATGTAAGACCACACACAAACAAACACATTTTTTCCCAAAGCTCTCACCTTGCAGATACAATGACGGCATCTCCTTCGCTCCATCGCAGTGCTGGGATTGACTTCAGGCATTGTTTGGACAGAAGAAAAAGGCCTGGAAAGAACACAGACCCAGCAGCTAGGATGGTCAGCATGGTCCCTGGTGAGCTGTCTGAGAGGTAAAAAGTTTGGCGGGCAATCTGGTCCTTGAGATCCGTGGCTCTCTCCCCTCTCTGAAAAACACAAAATATCAATCGGAGGGCAAACAGTTCGTATTGATCTCTCCAGCGGCAACTCCCACGAGCGTACGATTGGCTGCACTTACTGAGATAACAGCTACATTTATCAAAGTCCAACACATGTGGCAAAATAGGATTTTAGTGCCACTAAAGGTCTTGCCAGTCATAAAGCTATAAAGATAACAAAAAAAAAAAGCGGTAGATGAAGGGGGAATCAAAGACGGTTCCGGCACAGTGTGGGGAAAACAGCCTCAGATTACAGTGAAAGTGGGCAGAACATGGGATCAAAAGCAAGAGACTGAAAGAATGCTGAGCACAGAGGGCAGGAGCAGAATATCAGATAGAAGGCCTTTTAGTGCAGCATGCTGCCCCCTCCATCCATCTGATGACGAGCCTTATTATTCACTTTCCCATTTATTCCAAGGGAGACCATGCGGTTTAGCAGTTTGCTTACACTAGACTAGCTGACTCATTAAAAAGTTGAAGTCCATTAGCAAAATACGCAATGCGCTATTTTAAAATCCTCAACATCGAACATATCGACATAGACATAGGATGCTGGTGCTCATAGTTCCTGGCAACAACAAGCTAATGTTAACTGACTGGTTAAAACAAAAAACAAACAAAAAAAAAACCCCGAAGCTTTGGCAGGTAGCAAACCCAAAAAAGCGAATAGGGACCGGCTTAATGTTGACATGTTCGGCTAGTCTCGACGCCGATCCGCAAAAGCGTTAATAATAACAACGTTAGCTTAATCAACTCTGTCTCAGCGGTGCAACGTTTAGTTCGAGAGCACACATGTCAAATTAAACACTAGCTTAGCTAAACTCATACATGACGCTTTTCACAAAATACACCTGCTAGTCAAGCTAACAGCAAACCCAGATAGCTACAGGTAACACAAACTGACGAGCAATGTTTTTTGGTTGTCAACTTGTTAGCATGAAAAACTAGGTCAGCCAGCATCCAAGTATGTAACCAGGTTTAGCGAGCAGAGACGATGCTGCTAGCACTAAATGTCATCCCCTCGCCTTGGTAGGCATGTCCCACTGTCTGTGCCGCTGAAGCGCCTGCTAACAATGACGCTAAGACCGTTAGCTAAGATAGCTGTAGCTAGCAGTTGACACCGCTGGCTTAGTTAGCAACCATTTCGTTTCGAGCCATTTCAAATAACGGGAGTTAGCAACAGGATGACACCTGGTAAACGACAACTAAAATCTGAATGTGCCACTGCCTAAGTTGTTCACTCGTTCATGGCAGTGTTATGTTGGAGCTAAACTATTTTGTTAGCTTGTTATTTGTTTGTAGCAGTTAGCAGTTAGCAAGCAAGCTAACCGACACCGTGGACGCTAGCTGGCTAACAGCTTGGAGTTTGCACATGTTTAGAATAAATGGAAAATGTTTGGCGACATTTACACAGAAACTCTACAGAGTCCGGTCAGCGGCCAGTCGAAACCCGTGTCCTGCAGAAAGCGCCTAAGGTTGGAGATGTCCCAGGGGTCTCCGCCTCGATGATCCGCATGTTTATGTGGCCACTTCAATGTCTGAAGGGTAGCGACAGCGAGCTAACGCTAGCTTGCAGCAAGTTAGATCGACATCTATGCTGAGGGCAGCTCACTGAGAGCATTGGTGACTAGCCCGCGATCTAGCCAGTTTTAAGCAACCAGCTGGCTAAAACGCGGCAAGGCGACGGCAAAAAAAACAAAACAAGGACACGGCTCGATCCAGGTATGAAGGTAACGTTAGCCAGTCCAGCCGCTATGTCATCTCATCTGTCTCGCAGCAGCAGACCGGAGATGCCGCCGCCTCAGCCTCGCAGATGCAGCGTTGACTCAACACTGTGGACTGCTGCGCCAGCTAGTTCCTACAGGTCCAGGCGGCGGCTCATGACATGACGAGAACAATTTGCACCAGTCAATGCACTGCGTTTCATCAACTGTTTTTTTTTTCACGTTTTATTTGCAGGGAAACGTTGAATGGAATCCGGTCGCATTCATAATTTCGCAACATCCAATGTGTCCACTTATAAAAAAAAACCAAAACGATTAATCTACATGCAAACTAAATACTATCATCATTTATGTGATTCAATCAGACAACCATTGGGGAGAAAAAAACCTGTTAATGGCAGCCAGATAAAAAAAAAAAAAAAAACACGTGCGTCTGTGCAGTAATGTAGATTATTTTCGGTGGGTTATTCATTTGAGTGCATCAGCATTTGCAAAAAAAAAAAAAACAAGAGCTGATTGATTATCAATCATCAGCTGCTCCTTATCAGAGACGCCTGTGAGGTTTGTAGGGTTCAGAGTCCTGACATCTTGCAGCCTTTGCAAAAACTGTGACATGTTCGGAGGCTTGCAGATTACACGCTTATCAATGCAAACACTGTTCCCGGCTCTGCCCCAAGAGTTTAGGGTCATGTTTAAACTGTAACCGAGGCTTGCAACGATTCCTACAACTGGGGGGGGGGAGAGTACAAGAAGTAAGCTGAGGGAGAGAAGTTAGAAATGTGCTTAAAATGAACCATACAGTGAACATACTGTGACCATATGTAATGGTCTATTCAAAACTTACACAGCGGACTAGAAAGACTTGAATCAACCCAACAGACACAAGTATATACTGGCATAGATAGCACATGAGAATAAAAGCAAGAATCACCAGTTAATTTCAGTGAACTTAACCGAAATGAACTCTGTAAAAAGTCACTACAAGATATCGTTGGTCTGTTGACGACAGGTCAGCAGTCTCGACGAAGACTTTAGAGATCCTACAAAATGTGCAACGTCTAACACTTGTCATCTAAAAGCTCAGTCAGTCAGTCAGTCAGTACGGTGCAGCAGAGGCCTCGCACCAGGCTTCAGTAGGACGAATTGAGAACAATGTTCCAGTTTCAGTCAGCAGACATTCAGCTCCGGAGTTGGAAATAGGAGCAGTCTTGTCTTGAGTGTAAAATTGAAACAGAAATGACAGGATAAAAAAGGCAATAAAACGTCTACTACGACTGCACAGAGGATTCGTCTCTAAAATGCCAAGAGAAATCCACACAGCTTTGATTTGTATACAAGCGTTAGGATTTACTTTTAAGTGAACCGACTTTACTTAAGTTGGGGATTGTAGTTTGAGCAGCCTGTGGAGAACGTGCCTGAACTTGTTCGTGTTCGGCTCCGTGTGACGCTGGCGGTCGTAACAGTCAGAGCGTGATAACAAGTTTGTCGAGTTAGGGAACAGTAAAGACAGTTATGCCCTTTAACGGAAACACGCCGTGTGTCTCTGCCAAGTGACATGAATGAATGAATAATTCAAGACAAGATGATTTTGATTTCATTATCAATATACCTGCCTACAACTGCTGTGTCTGCCAGCATTTCAGTCATGCACATAAACTAGACACCTCGCATACATAGACAAAGCAAGGATGGATTTTGGATGGCGTTCCACTGAATGTACCTGAATGACCCAAGAGGTGAAGGGGCCCTGAAGCCCAAGTCGTCGCGTGAAGTCACTACCTCAATAAGTCAAAAAGCAAAAGCCTATGAATCTGAACGAATCTCCAGCTGGCCATCCCAAAAAGGCACCAGCATACAGGAAATCACATCTACCAAATTAAAAATTTTCTGGGGGAGGACCCCCCGACCCCCTTTTGCACCCACTTTCAAACAAATAAGGAAGGGGGGGGTGTCCTTAAGCATCTGTGCTCAGGGGGACAGTAGTTCATATTCTGTCACTGTATTAATACAATTTATAAAGTAAAATTATAGTGTGACATTTCTGTCAATAATTGTCAAGCACAGGTGACTCCGCGGTGGGAGGGGGGCCCCAAATCAAATTCTGCTTAGGGCCCAAAAGGCTTGGGCCGGTCTCTGCTTCGTTTCTCAGCACTTTGTTTTGGCGACTGTCAGTGCACGAGCGAATGATTTTTACACACTCGCTTAAAGTTCTGCATCGTAAACGAAAAGTGATCTTTGCACGCTTGTATTCAGACACGTACGCGGGACAATAATCAGTCAAAAAAATCAGGCTGAAAATATCGATCAGATTTACAATGTGTGTTGATGGTGTGCAGGATCGGATCTTACTGTATCTAGAAAGACGACTCTGATGACAAACCATTATGACGACTGCTGATTTTAAGATTGCTGGGCGACCTTTAAATATCTTCTCTTGTAGCTTTGCTAGAATTATGTTGATGTGAGGCCATATCTCATCCACGGGAAAGACTTCCACTGTTAATATGTCTACACATGGACTTGTTTTTTTTTTGTCTTGTCTGCCAGGTGATGCACCAACTTGTCCATGTATGTGTTGGACTACCTGTCTGATGACACAGCTCATAGGGATCTGTTCTTTGTCAGACAGGCCGAGCAACTTATCAAATGCACTCTTAGTGACTCTATTATGTTTTCATGGTGAGTAAAATGGAATTCAAAATATCATTAAGCCCGTGAGTCATGCATTACTTAAGTGTGTAATGATAAAAGTAATTATCTAATCACCCTCATGCTGATGGAAAGTCTTCATCGCCCACAAAACATTTCTGGAGCTTCACAGCCAAAGACAAACTTTTTAAGACAAACTCCTCATCTCAAATCGGCTTCGTATCTCGGGGCTTTCTGGAGACTTGAATTACGACTGATAATCTGTACGGAGCAGTTTTGTGTTTTAAAACAAGTCTCCATCCACTTCAGTTGTTCAGGAGAATGCGAGAAACACTGTTTGCTGTGACGCTCCAGAAATGTTTTAAGGAAACTTCACCTGACTCACAATCTGCATAGGAGTGAGTCGATAATGACTGAACTTTCATTTTTGGGGTTTGACTGACAAAAGAAAGGTTCTAGGGATCTTCCAACAGCTTTTAGGGGTTGTTTCTGAGGTTTAACAAGTCACAGAGGAGGTCTTCAGGGTCATTTCGGCGATTCTCTTCCTATTTGTAACTGATGAGATTCAAGGGATCTTTTAGTCTTCCTTCTAGAGGTTGCAGTGGTCATTAAGGAGGTTCTAGTTGTCGGTGAAGAGGTTCTGCCTTACTTTAGGAGTTTTAATTGTGTTTTGTTGGTCACTGAGTCGCTCATATGTATCATTTAGCAGCACATGGTGGTCCTTGAGAGTGTTCTAAAGGTTCTAGGAGAGGTCATTGAAGAGATTCTGCAGTAGATTGTCAATGAGTAATCAAATAATAATAATCTATAGTTCTTTAGTAGGTTCTAGGGGGTCACTAAGCAGGTTCTAGTGGCCATGAGGAGATTCTCTGGGTCGTTTAGTAGTTATTGTTGAGGTTCGAGGGTAATACGGGAGGTTTTAGTGGCCATTCAAAGTGTTCCAGAGGTTCAGAGGAGGTTCTAGTGGGCCCTCTAGGGGTCCAGCAGGTAGTTCTGCACCAATGACAGACTTTGGAACGTTATGTTTGACGGTGTTCTCGACCACCGTCCCTGTCTGACGGGGAGCACTGAAGCTGTGGTTTAACGCCATACTTACACACTTTGTTGTTTTTTTTCCGTTAATATGTCGTCCATTTTTACTTCCAGGATGAATGTCTCATTACAACTCGTGGATGTGACGAAAGAGCTGTGATTATTTACGAACAGATCAGCACACAAAACGCCTGTTTACTCTTTTTACTTTAAATTGTCCAAATTACAAAATAATAACATGATCTCTACCTCATCTACAAAATAACAGAATATTTATGACTGTAGTAAGCATCGTTGATTTTTTTTGCTCTAACAACCTTTTTAGGCATGCATACTGTTGAGAAATATAAAAATATAAATATAAATACATCCCATTAATATTCTTAATGAATCCATGACTAAGATTTGAAATATTTCATCATAAAAGAATTAAAATGCAGTTGAGTACGATAAGGCATTAAGATGTATCACAAGAGCTGTACAGAATCCTAGAATAGAGGTATTATTTTTTTTCTTAGGTAATGGAGAAAAAAAAAACAACCTAAAAAACAAACTTCTTAGTAAATCACTACCTTTTCTCAACAGGAAGAACACATTTTTTCCAAAAGGAAAGAAAAAAAAAAAGAAGAGGAGGAAAGAAACAACTCTACAAATTTCAAGGTAACATGAACACAAAACTGAAAAAGCACTCCAGTACAAAACCAGGATTTGTTTACAGCATACCATGTGGTGTTCTCATCCCCCATTGTACTTATTTCACCTGACTGACTGACTGACTTTATAAGCCCTTTCTCGACACCACGTCACTCACAATAGAACTCAAAGCAACCGAAAAATTACCCAACACACGGGCGACCATTCTTCACGTGATTAATGCAGAACGATAATGACTTGGGTTCAGAACATTTGTGTGCTATACAGAGTTAAAAGACTAAATCTAATGCATAAGTTTCACTCATTGGACTGGTACATAGAGAAAAAAAAAAAAGGGCTATGGCAATGACAGTTACAATCAAATGAATGGCCAACAATGTTAAAATCTTCTGAATAAAATCAACACTTTTTTTTAATAAATATTAATCGTTAACAGCCAGCTAACTTGGTGGAACTGCTAAAACGTTTTTGTCGCGACTGCCCCCCCCTAACGATAAAGCATGACTGAGCGAGCTTATTTTCATGCAAAAGGTAGTTTTTCCCGGTGCAAGAACTGCAGCCGTGTCAGAAGCTGAAGTGTTGATTAGCAGTTTATTTTTATTTTTTATTTTTATTATTATTATTATTATTATTATGTTTTTCTCTTTAATGGCCCGGACCCAGAGAGGAAGACTCAAGAGAAAGAAAATCCAAGAAATCTCAAACCCACGTTTTGATCCTTGCTGAATCAAACAGTAACATTTTTAAGGTGCTTGACACTCCTGAACACAACTCTTCATTCTCATCTCTGTACCATTAAGAAACAAATGTACTAGTACATCCCACGATTCCGTACTGACCACAACACGTGCGGCTTTCTGTCCTGATCTAGAAAACAACAGCCCTCTGGAGACTCGATAAACTGGCATCGCAAAAATCAAACGTTGATTTTTTTTTTTAGTGTTGTGAACAAACGAGCTAACGTGCTCGAGGAGCCCCGACTCGCGCGCACCCAAACGCACAACGTTCCCTTCTAATGTGTTTCTTCTGGAGAGCTACTCTCTCCCCACTACTTCTTAACGCAAAGCCGTTTGGATTCTTAGTTAAGTGAGCTGCAAAATGGAGGTAAGATCAGAGCTGGTGTGAGATATACAGTACTTGGTGCACTTGAGCAGAGGGTGGCCAATGCCAGGGGGTGGAGGGGAGGGACAGAGGGAGAGAGGGCAGAGAGGGGAGAGTAATACAGTAGATGCTCACAATACCACAGTTTCACTGGAGTCTTAAATGCACGAGAGCATTCGAGAATATTCGGACAGCACATCCATGTTTGTCGTTAGTGTCGATGAACCTGCCGCAGCCACCAAGGTCCCTTTTTCCATCACTTCATTTTTTTTTTTTCTCTGATGCATTTGAGGTGATACTGCTCTTGAACGCTCCCCCATCCTTAATCCTGACCTTACCGGATCAGCATCTACGCGTAACTTTGACCTTCTCTAACCTTGCCCCCTGTGAGGTTTTTATTGCTGAACTCTCTACTGCTAACTGTGTTGTTGCGGTGCCGCGATGCTAGAGCAGTCTGTGACGAGCAGGTCCACCACCGTGTTACCCGTGACGTACACAGTGGGAGCCGTCACCATGTTGCTGAGGGAGACGGAGCTGCTGGCAGCCACGTTAGAGGTGATGGGGCTCGGGGCGGCCTGGCTGTTGCCGTGGGTGCCCATGTGCCCCTGGAGCTGGGTGGGTGTCTTGCAGTGGACGCC
>OMLP01022428.1:0-14278 GCA_900302685.1 Spondyliosoma cantharus | reverse complement strand
CAGTTATTTTCTTAAATGCCAAAACAAAATTCATCTTGATTTATTAATGTAATGGTTGCTATTCATGAGGATTTTTACCAATCATTTGCACAACATGTCAAATTCTTTGACTCTGATCATATCTCAACCCCAATGAGTGACCCTTGCTGCCAGGCGCAGCTGTGAAAAATTGCAGTTGAACATGATATCATTCAGAGGGTTAGTACACAAGGTGGGATGCCAGTCATGAGGTGGACGACTGTGGGCAATGGTTTGTGTGTTTATTAAATGCCTGATTAACATCACAGTTCCGTTCTGTTCCGTTTTCTTTTCCGCTTTTTCCTCACGGGGTCGCGGTGATGTTGCCCCCTTTTTCAGGGGGATTACTGGAGCCTATCCCAGTTACTCGATGGGCGAAGGCCAGGGTACACCCCTGAATGAGTCGCCAGCTCATTGCAGGACCCTTACTGATGGCAGAGGCAGATGGCAGAGGCATGGTGCCAACTGCACATCAGGAGCAATTTCGGGGTTCAGTATCTTGCTCAAGGACACTTCGGCATGTAACTCAGCCCCGCCCAGGGGAGCCTGGATTCGAACCAGCGACCTTCCGATCACTGATCGAATGGCTCTATCCACTGAGCTACACCTAACATCGGCTGGGGCGGCTAACATCACAGTTTCACCTTGAATTCAACGACTGATCCAGCTTTTTAAGATGTATGAGGTACTTCTTCTAACTTATCCATCATTTAAGGACAGTTTGAATTAAGCAGCCTTACCTGATTGATATCGTAATAGATGACTCCAAACTTCCCAAATTGCTCCACCTTCCCAGATATATCATCAAACTGATATAGATCGATTGGCAGTGGTGTCTCATTGATTACTGCCTGCATGCTGGTGACTCTGAAGCTGTTGTCGTAGGTGTAGTCGAATCGTGCGTTCACCATCCCATCCTCACTGAAGCGGAATATTTGCCGGTCAACCAGTGGGCCTATCTGGCGATACCGGATGGAGCAGATGAAGCCTTCGCTCTGCAGGTTCACCGTCTTGAGGACGCCAGCAGTCTCATCATATGTGAAACTGACCCGTGTTGAGTCATAGAGGATCTCTGCCAGCTTGTTCTAATGAAACAAATACAAAAGTGCAGTATGTGCTTACAGTAATAGACCTTGAAAATTATCAGCTCATACAGGATCAGCTTTACTGTTGGTTAACTTCGATGATTGTTATCAACTCTTGCTGCAGCTGCTACATGTATGTTACACCACACCACCACTCTAGGGTTCCTCTGAGTCAGTGTCTTCATGGTTCCTTATGAACTGTACATGTATTGATTTCTCCATGCCATGGCTTTCAATTACACCAAACAAAGCTTTGATGTTAAAATAAATCTACATTGTGGCAAAATATGGTGTGCTTGCATGTCTGTCAGTCTGAGAACACATTGTGTCACAACTTTACAAGAAAACTTTACAGATTTGAAGTTGAGATAAAATGAAGGTCCAGTTCAAAGATGGTTGTGGTCTCATGTAATCATGGTGATCACTGCTGAGTAGTCATGGGTCAATTCATGAAAATGTTTAACACCATTACTGATATTTAAAATATCAGCGTAAACATCGTTCTACATCTATTGGAGAAGTGTTTTTCAAAACATAGGCAACTGACAGAATCAAAGGAATGGTCAAAATGCTTTGAACAAGTCTATGGAGAGATCAGCATGACAGTTTGCAATCCAGGGTTATTGTAATGTCATTTAAAACCAGGGACGTAATCAATGGTACTATAGATGGGCCTGAATCCAGAGTAATAGAGTGTGAGTACAGAAAACAAGCTGACTGTTAGGCAATAATTGTTTAAACTGGTTTAGTAAGTAAATGTATGTAAACTAAGGACATTACGGGCCGTGGGGGATTTTAAAGTGGAGATTTCTGAGTTAAATATGTTTTACACATTCTCTAATCAGTGGTACTGAGAGTTTAAGAAAAAGAAGGATCCAAATTATCAGCAACAATTGATTTTCTATTATCAATTGTAAGAAGGGAATCAATAACTTTCCCAAGACTAAAAGGACACATTTATAGTCATAAACTACATGAACCTGAGAATAAACATTAAAATCAAATCATACATTTACGCAGAGATAACTCTTAATAATTAATTGTTTTTGGAATGAATTATGATAACGGCATAAAACATAAAATCATATACCTGTCTGCGATATTTGTACAGTATACGACGGCCAGTGCCTAGATGAGCAACTCTGAGGAGCTGGAAGGAGAGAGAACAATCAGTGGAGATGAGCAATTTAGTTTAAACACTGTTCAAATCAAGATCAAATTAACTAGTAACAAAAATGTATCACTGATGGAAAGAAAATGAAAGAAAAAAGTGCCATATTTTCAAAAACAGGCCAGATGTTACAGAGAGAACTACAGTGAGCTAAAAATATGACAGGTAAACACTTAATGTATATTCAGTTATTATCATCAAGAACAAAACATTTTTCTTCCAGTTTTTCTTATGTTGTATGAAAGGCGTGTAAAGAGCAAAGTGAAAAAAATAACAAGGAGGAGGACTAGAAAGTCTATTAAGTGAGAAAATATACTGTAGTCTTATTACACACAGACACACACAGACACAGACACACACACACACACACACACACCTGTCCGTCTTCAGAATAGTCCACGGTAACAGAGGCGTTGCTCTCAGGGGGGGTGTAGATGTTCCTGTAGTATCCTATGGATCTGATGGTCTGCATGGTGTGTCGAGCCACACTGGGCATAGTGACCGCTGACAGACGGTCCCCTGAGTCATAGTCGAAGATGTATTGGTGCTGGCTGTGCAGCAGCAAGACCATGGACTGTTGGAGAGAGGGCAGACAGAGCAAAGGAAATACAAAAAATGCAATCAAAGCAGTAAAAGATAGAGAGCGGCACAGAGACACACATTATGTTTATACAATGTTGTGGTACATCCTATGACAACATATAGATAACATTCTTTAACAATATTTACAATATACTATACATATTGAGTAGCTGAGGGCAGGGAGAAGCCTCTATCATATCAGAGAAGCACTAGAGTGAGAGTCAAATATATTTATATTTTATGTGATGTGGGTGAGCAGCACATCAGACTTTCATGCAAATCTTGGTTTGCGTCCGATTACAGACCAAATCAACATTTTTTGTTCACTGCAAAGCACAATCTTTCCCTAAATAGTTTTGTTTACTTGCCCAAACCATAATCTCTTTCCCTTGATTTTATCATAAATTGGCTGCCACGTGCAGAGATTGTGGGAGGCAAGAACCTGGAAAGAATTGCCATTGATCATAACAACATAACAAACAAACAAACAAATAAACAAACAAACAAACAAAAAACTACATATGGCATCATCTGGGGTTTCTCAAAATCATCCAATATTGACATTCTTCTCTGGTGACAAAAGTGGTTAGTCAAAGGGAATTGCTGCTTAGATTCCTTGAGAGCTCCTTCAAAAGCGGTCTTTTCCACCCAATGTCATTGTATACGCAAATGTGTGTTGCAAATCTAATGATTGCTGGTCCAAAGTTTTAAACACATTTCAGTGTTTGAAAAATTACTAATATTTCGATTTCCCCAAAAAATTAACATGAGGTGAAAAAGTTTGTCCTTTGTACTAACTTTTTACATACTAGATTATTTAAAAAAATAATATTTTTGATGTGATTTAGAAGCACATTTCTTACTGCTAGAGTAAGTAATCCTCACAAGTGGAGATGTTTTAACATTCACACACAAGAGCACAAAGGACAGTTAAAAATGAATTTTGAAAAAAAGCAGCAATTGAATAAGCTATGGCCGAAACATTTTTCAGCTCCACTTCAGGAGAAAAAAAACACTAACATTCCATATAATAGGCAGACAAATTGGCAACAGTAAAGGAAACTAAAACAATAAACATGTTTTTTGCAACTTGGAAGCCCAGCTACGTAATTTGTCCCATGGGCACTTTGTTTTCCTTTTCCTTGCTGCACCATTGGGGCTTGGGGCTTAGCACACATAATGTAGGCCTGAACAGAATGAGGAGAACATCTTTGTAGGCTAATGTGTCATCAATTTCATCGAGGAGTCCAAAACAAAAGCTGTCACTTTCATAAATCCTATGGGACATGCTTGCAACCTTTGTCATTGGACAATGATCTAAAACATGATGAGAAGACAGATCTAATCTATAAGAAGGGACAGAAGCAACTCTTTAAATGTGAGAAACATATTTAAAGACATGTTTTCTCTTTTTTTACATGTTTTGCATATTTGCTTTAAACTCTTTTACTTATCAATCTGATCTGATGCTGTAATTGGGAATTATGTCTGTCTGGGGCCAAGTTAAATTCATGTGGAGTAAATGCAATCTATTTGTTTAGTTGACTGAACCTGTTGATATTTTTTACATGTTCAACTGTTGAGTATGGTTGTGTTTTACCTTCACTGTTTCATTTAATGTGAGATGTTTTTGTAATTATTAGTTGCTAATAACCAAACCTGCCCTTCCAGGGTACCCAAAAGTATTTTCAGCAAAGAGAAAGTGACAGATGGAGGAAGGAGGTGGATATAAAACAAGTGCATGATAGACTCATAATGTGCATGGAATAACACATGAAGTATCTTTTTTCTTCCCCCGTTTTGTCTTTTGTCTTGTACCTTTGTACTCATTTCTTCAGCTTTCTGTGCTCTTTCTTTACTTCATTCCATTCTTCATGCAGCAGTTTCTCCAGTTTAAAGAGATCATACCAAACCCACAGCTGGGTGGTCGCTTTTTAAGATAAAAGCCACTACAAATATAGTAGTTTATGCTTTGTTTGTCTGAGGAACGACATACAGGTCGTCTGGCTCTGTTATCTATTCAATTTTCTCTTGTTATTTCTTCTTTTCCTCTAACGCCTCTCATTCTGTTTCACTCCCTTACCATCATTCTTGCCCTTCTTCATACAATTGTTGTTATTTCTGTTTATGTCTGACATGCTTTAACTATGCTTCCGCCATCCCTTGGGCCTTGTTTCTACAGCAGTACCTCAGTCTTTGCAGACCCGCCTAAACATCTGTCTCTGTCTCTTTTCCTCAATCTCTCTCTGTCATTCTTTACCCTCACCATGCACAAATAGGGACCATTGTTGAGCTCTCTCTATCTGCCCCCCCAAAGTAAAAAAAAAACAAAATGTGTCCTTTTTATCCCTCTGAACTCAGTCTTCCTCTTACTATTTGTTTTTCTTTACACCCCAGCTCTTGTACTCCTTAAATGAAATGTCAGTTGTTATTCTTCTTTTCCCTCTTTTCCTGTGTTCTGTAGTCTCCTCTCCTCTCGTGTCTCCTCTTTTTCTTCAGACAATGGTTGCTATCTTTCTGCCTGCATTACCTTTTTTCATACATATTTGTGGGTCTAGCCTGCCTAGCCTTTTGCTATGGCAATGAATTATGGCGTCCACTCAGTCAACATAGATATACCCATTAAGACAGACTCTCAACAGAAACTTTACATGCATAATTCTGCATATACATTTCACATCTATGCTGAAAAACACAGATAAATGCCTGTAGAGCGCTAAAGGACAGACAGCCACTGATAATGCACATTCAAAAGGGAGCACTCAAAACCTTACATTTTAACTACTACGAGCCTCTCCTTTCCTCTCCTCTTCTTCCCTCGCCTTGTGAGTACAGTTTTCATGGCTAGTTGTTTTTCTACTATCTTTGTGAAAGTACAATTTGCACTGGAGAAATAAAAATTCACTTAGTGTTGTTGACTTTCTTTTATCGGAATTAGTAACTTGCTTTGTGTGTAAAAAAAAAACGGGAGAAAAGCCTCTGTGTATTTGTGCTCTGGCATGTCATTTATCCTTCAATCCATCTGCAGAGTTGAGCAGCATTTCGATCACAGCTCTTTGAGAGAAAATGTTTGTCTTGTCCTCCATGACATAAAACATATACATCTGAAGCGATGCTGCAATGATTATAAATGCACACATAAAAGGCTGTTATACACAATGTTCTCCGTTGTATATTGATCATACGACAGTTAGCGATGTCTGCAGGTATGTAGGCTTTGCTTATGTCATCCTGTACCTTATCCAGGTAAGTGTAGCTCCACATCTTTCCATCAGCGAAGACTCTGGATATGATCCTTCCCTGACTGTCGTACTCCCACTTCTCTGTGGTTGGGCCTCTCTGAAGGCCTGTCACCTGTCCCGTACTGGACACACAAACACATGCACACAAATATAAGACTCTATGGAAGGCTGATGTCTGGTCGATATCAAGATGTTTCATATTCAAGTCATGTGTTTCCAGCTAAAATTGAGATCAAGGTTCCCTAAAATGACAGTGTTCTTAACAACACTGTATATTAATGTTACAGAGGCTGTTTAGGCGGTTCTCAGTCACTCATGTCATGGTAATTCTGTGCTAATAATTTGCTAGTGCTAGTAATTTAAGTGCTATATCGTAGGTCCCTGGACTGGTTTCAGTTTCCTGAAGACGTTCCACTTCTCATCCAAGAGGCTTGGATGAGTGGTGAAATTCCACACCTACGATATAGCACTTAGATTTACATATGCCATACAATCCCAAAACATGTATAACCCTAACCTAGAAGACATCAGGTGAAAACCCACATAGTAGTTTCAGGGCATTTTAAAATCTACTGTATAGGTCAGGGGTGTCCAAACTATACCTGTCAGACATATGTGGACTTACACCCTCATTTATAATGACCATGAGTTACACTCACAATTATATTTGACCTGATTGTATCAAAAGACAATTGTGAATGATAGGTGTCACTATAGGTACATTGCTTGCATGCTTTTTCAACACCAAAGAGGCTATGCCACTCCGTAGTGTTTCAAGATTTTGAACAAAGGTTCAAACACAACTTCCAATATATTGCCCTCCACTGCAACAATACCAACCAGAACTGCCTTTTTGTGATTCTGTTATTCCCTGTTTTATTTTTAAATTGTGCCCTCATGTGTCGTGTGTTGCTTTTAGTTCCTCCCATTGTTTAATCCCCCCCTTCTGTGCCCACCTGTGTCTCGACTGTCATCAGCCTTGTGTGTGTGGGTGTGTATAGTCTGTGTGCTCCCTCTTTGTCAGTACATTCCTGTGTTACTATCCTGTGTTGTAACCCATGTGACTTCCAGTGTTTTCCAGTGTTTTCTAGTGTCTCCCCATGTCCATGGTATGTTTTCTGGTTTTTGTTTGTGGCTTTATGTTTCTGCTTGCTCCTTCAAATAGATACTCTAATAAATTGGCTTAATGGCCAAGCACTGCACTTTATTTACTCTGTGGCCAATGGCATGAACATTTTGGACACTCCTTGACCCTTTGTTGTATCTATATATATGTTACTACGATATAATATTATAAAAGCAAATTCTTACACCGATCGGCCATAGCATTCAAAGGAGTAACAGGTGTAGATGGGATTGAGTGGGTGAATGACACTGATAATCTTGTTTCATTGCAATACTGTGCTGGAAAACCTTTGTTCCTGGTATTCATGTCTAGGCCACTTGACACGCATCACCCTCCTCCCATGGAGGGTTTGGCTCTGACCTGTCATGGTTGCTTGTCACATTCATTGAGATATTCCAAATGAGTTGTCTGTCAAGTGGCCCAGATATGGATGCCAGGAACAAAGATGTTTTACCCCCCCAGTAAAGAAAGGCTTACCTGGAGTATGTCAAGTTAACTGACAGCAGCTTGCTGCTGGGAATCCAGAGTGTCGGATGGCCTTGGGTGTCATAGATGATCTTCAATAAGAACTTTCTGTGGTCGTCATAAATTTTTTCAGTTCGCAGCGTACGATCATAATCCACGGACAGCAAGTTCCTACCATTCACCTGAAGGGGTGGAGACACAAATATCCATTGAATGAATAAAACACCTTGTGAACACAGCTTGGTTTTGAAATTGAGAACAAATTTGTGATCTTTGACCAAATAACACAAATACTTTGAAAAGCGGGGACGGACTTTGTTAATAAACATGTTCAGATATTTCTCTTCCTATAATTTGTTAAAAAAAAATAAAACAATTCTAAGAATGTTTCATAATGAAATATTAGCTAGCTAGACACACACTCAAACAATAAATAAGCCCAGGTGTTAAATTCTTGGCGGTTGAATTCAACATCTGCACCTCAGCCAGTGGATCAAAACAATTGCAGGTCCAAGACCCATAAAACACTAGCGTCGCAGAGCCAGCTAGCCTCTCTTTATTGCTTTCTAAATGATTTGCTGTTTGTTTAAACTCCAATTATCAAACGCAGGTTCAACACTTGACTCATGTTATGGGTCCTTGAGCAAAAGGAAACGCTAAGATTCAGCCAATCGGCAGACCCTTTTCATTAAATAGAGAGTCTTGCTGGAAAATGTTCAAGCGTCATTTTTCCTCATTATTTATTCAGCCACTCATTTATTTGTAAATTAGCACTAGTTGAATGCAGTGAGGTGAATAAAGGGGGCAGACAAGGAGGATATTGGGATGGTGGCTAGTGGCCAGCTGGATTAAAAACAAAACCAGTGGGATAACAGCCAAAAGTCATGCAGTGTGTGGCACACCATATCAGGAGAAACAAATCATTTTGCAGATTGGCATAGCCTGTCATTTTGTGCCTGACATATATTTTATAGCTGGTCATACAATAAGCTCAAATGCAGTCTTAACTGGCACCTTGTGCACAATAGCCAGTAGGATAAGCACACCATACTGTATAAACTCAGTCTGAATATTATGATTCAGTAGAAAAGCTATATCAACGTTGTTCATCCAGTCCCTAAATAACCCCATCAGCATCAGCAGCAGCTTAAATTGGCATCTTGTTGTTGCTGCAGGGCAGCTTGACTGTCTTGTGTTGGTGAAGACAAATTCATATGAATCATAAACATGTGGCTTGGATTAGGGATCGATGATTATTAGAAATCAAGGAGACTGAAAACTGACATTTGGGATTGATATTGATTTCCAGTAAAAAATTGTACTGTAAAAACAACCAGTGATGGAATCCTATATACAATTTACTCAAGTACTGTGTGTTCGTACAATTTCAGGTACTTTATTTGAGTCTTTCCATTATCTGCTACTTTATACTCCCTCTCCACTACATTTATTTGTTACATGTAGTTACTAGTTAAATTGCAGATTCAGATCATTCAGTGTTTATAGGCTATTAATTGTGATGTGTTACCAATTAGATAGTGTTGTGGACAGGGCATTGTGTAAGAGGATGCTGCATCAGAGCCAAAGTTGCACATTTGTTGTCCCATCTGACCAATAATCAGAAAATGCTGAATATTGTACCCCATGATCTGCCAAGGCCGATAACTGGTCTACCACTAGCTTGCATACATAGTATACTCGCTGTATTTAGGGTCACCTTAGCACAAACATTTACAAAACACATCTACATGCAACTTTCCAGCTGACAATACAAAATTCCCCATTACCTCTAGAGGACATGCAGTTACATTCATTAGGGTTTATTGAACCATGCTCAGAGTGGCACCACTGTGTAGATCAAACGCTCAAGAGCTCCCATGACTGCACAATTTCCTCCTATTAGGCTGGGCTAGTGAGAGAACACTTCATGTAATATTCAAGCACAACAGACAAATGACGGCCCCTTACTTCTATCCTTATAGCTTGTAAGAACAACAGACACAATGCCATAATAGACAAAAACAGACACTTCTGTAAAAGACATTGCCCTGCTCACAAAGGAGGACAAAATGATAAGAGTCACATGACTCAGTAGTTTGTGAGTATTGCTGCCTTATAGAAAAAAAGTGCTGGATTTACATATGATGGCCAGCTAGGACCACTGCTGTCTGTGTGGGTCTCCCTTTCCAACAGTCCAAAAACATGCAGATTGATTTACAGCTCTGAATCACCTGTAGGTGCAGATGTGTTAGTCCTTACAGTGTGTGTGGCCTGTGATGCACTGGTCACCGGTCAAGAGTGTTACCACCAGTTCTCAAAGAAATCTGTGATTCGTGAAACTGATCCCTGTCTATTGAATCACATAGACAGAGCCAAATAGAATTTTCAGTGTAAGAACATCAGTCTAACCGTATTCCCGTAAGCTTACAAATATTGTTTGTAGTTCACTTGTCACTATTGAAGCTTTCTAGTGTTCTCCGTAAATGGAATGTTTCAATTGGACAACACTCACCCTGAGCTTCCTCCCAAAGACGATTACTTTTCCCCGCGTCTGTTCCTTCCTGAACCTCCACTCCACCAGGTTTTGGCCATTCTCTCCTGGAAGTGTCATGTTGCGTCGAGCTATAGTTGGGTTAGCAGCACCTACAAATTGATATGAATTAGGATGTGAATACCAAACATATTTCAAAGTGACAACATCTAAAACAAAATATACAAGGCAAATTAATATGTGCTGTTCATACACACATTATATCTGCTGTGTGTGTGAATGTTCAGCTCAGTCGTCAGAATGAAATGTTGGCAGTTCATGTTTCTGCTAACCACTTTCTGCAATACATGTCGTATGATGTTCATATAAAATGTTTATGGTCATTTATGTTGCGAGGTGGAGGGGATGGTGGTGAGATAACAGCTAGGCAATGAAGCTGATAAGCCACTGAACCCTGTTCCAAGCTGTGTTTTAATATTTATAAGACTGAAGCCAAAGCATAGTTTTGATGGGACATTGGGACATTTCCAGCCATGTTTGTGTCCACAGAGCTGGGTATCTTAAGCCCAAAAAAGAACTTTTCAAACCTTCACGAAGTGTTTTTTTATGCTAACTTTTTAAAGCCCTAACTAGATCATAAGCACAAAGTTGTCAACGTTTGATTAAACAAAAAGGAAAGTTTCAACTTATTTGCGGAAATGTACATTTATTCTGGCTATATTAAATAAATAAATAAATAAATATTGGGACCCGACTGCTTAGTTTGTTTGACAGTTTGATTATTCTGATTCAGTCCCTTTAATGTTTAATTTTTTTCAAATTGTTTCTCACTTCACTGCAATGTCCTGCAATGCATGTGGCGCTGCATACCTTTGTGTAGTGGATGCTTCATCATCATTCTAGAACTGTAATATTACTGAGCTCCTTCCATTACTAAGATAAACATATTGCTCAAACTTGATTTTGCAAAAATAACTCCACAACATGGTCCATGTGAATTTTGATTATGCGAAGAAGACATTAGATTCTCTGTATGTGACACAGTTGGATGTGGTTTACGTCTTCTTCTGATTTCTTGCAAGTCACATACATCTGTCACTTTTCATTGCTACCAGCTATTTTCCAATATGCTGTAGAGATTCATGTTGAGATGCAGAGACTTGACACTTGCTTTAATTGGTCATCACTTCAATATCTATTGTTGTGAAAGTTATAATGTTGCAGTGTTGTAGTTCCGCTGCAAATGCAAGCTTGTATATCTGAAAAGTCTGCCCTATATTACCATGCAATAAAAAACACAATGTTGGAATAAAAAAAGGAGACATGTTTATAATGACAGATCACTGACAGCATATCAAGCTTATTTCAAATCTGCAGAAGCTGTTTTTTTTATACTGTACTATGACGAATGCATCAGGGGCTATGTACAAAGTAGAAAGAAAGTCACATCTTTGAGTCTCAAACAGAACCGTGGCACACTGGAAACAAATAAAAGTATATTTACAGTGCACTAGCATTTTTGAAAATGTGAGAAAATCGTGTGGCTTGAAAGATAACCAGATCACAGGCATAAAAACTCAATATTTGTGAAATTGTGGTGATATTTTCTGATAATCTCCGTGAATATCCAATCAAAATTTGTTAAACAAAACTGTGAGATAAAAAAACACTGAATGATTACATCTGTGTTGCAGTACAGTGACTGAAAACCTGACACTGATAATCTGTAATGTTCAAAGGGACTGGAACACACTGATAAATGTGTAAATCTGTAAAGTCATGTGGTCAAGTCCCCTTTTCTTTGAAAGTTTTTGGTCTACAAGTTGAGAAACACCCGATTCAGCTGCATTTTACTGGATGATGCATGGAGGACACACTATGAGCCTTTTAAACCATGCCTGTCATGCCTTTTAAATCATGCCTGCCTAAGCCTGTCGGATGGTGTTCACCTGCAAGTTATCATACTTAGATGTATTGGCATCTAGAGAAAAAGGCCTCTGATACAGCATGCAACATGCTGAAACTCATTTACATGGAAAATCTGGTGCTGAGCAATTTATAACCTGTAAGCACTCAGTCTGTTTACACTGGTAAACTGGTCTACATGCTAAGTCTGACAAAAATAACAGATCAGTTTTCATTCATACATGCCTATCACACAATTATTTTGATATAATAGCTCTGATTAGTCCCCATTTTAGATACAGCGTAATGTAGTCAAGACTGCTTACCTGCCAGTATATGGGGCTCTGTCTGGTAGTGTGTGTCCATCCCATTTGCATAGATTACCCTCAGTGAATGGTCATTACCCACCTGGTAGCTGTTACGAAGCTGGTCTAAATGAGACAGAAAGAACACTTTTATGAACAAACAATATTTCACATTGATTGTGTTTTCAATGCAGCAAATGCCAAAGCCTCTATTGAAAAACACTGTATGAATACTTATTAATAACAAACTGAGGGATAAGGATAGAAAAAAAGACAAAGAGAGGAGAGCAAGAAAGTGCAAGAGAGGGAGGGACAAAGAGGGCTAAATGTATGAAGAGAAAACAGTACAATTAATTTATGCGGACAGTGTTTGAATTTGCTAATGGCTTTTAACATCCCCCAGTCTTTTTTTAATTAGGTTTGCCTTGACTTCTTGCAGGACTTATGTGTGTGTAACTGAGAAGGAGACAGAAGCTCACTCGGCTACAGACATTTTTACTTCCGATATACCATAGGGTAGATGATTCCTGTTGACTGATTGTCTTTTTTTTAACAACCACTCAAAGTATTTGAAAAGAAAACTATTTTTTTGCCATAATCAAAATATGTTTTAATTACTGTATCACCAGAAAGTAAGAGCTGTTGAGTTTTCATTACTTTAGAAAAAAGCTGTTTATATCTACATAGGGAGCAAGTCTCCCTTCACGGAGGTCGCCATCTTGCACCGCATTGAAAGGTAGCCTAGAACGGACAAACCTGGCAATAGTTAAGGCCTTTCGAGTTTTTAAATGCAGTAAGTGGCTGCTGGAAATGCACCGGTTGAGAAAAAGAAGAAGAACAAGAAGAAGAAGAAAAAGAAGATGAAGAAAAAGAAGATGAAGAAGAAGAGGAAGAAGAAGACAAAATCTGATAAAGCATGGATGATCATACCTATTTTATACAAGAAAAATCTCAGAAACGTGAAGAAATGAAAACCACAAGATGCTAAACGAGATCGGGACAAGCGACAGCACAAAACAACAATAAACACTGGAGCTGCCTTTCTCAGATGGAAATCTCTGATGATAGAGAACTGTTTGTAGAGTGCTTGTGGCGCAAAACCTAGATAATGTACAATGTTTATTAGCAGTACATTAGTTTCACTGAAAATAAATTATGCTATGTATAACGTTATATGTTAGCACACCGTAGCCTCTGTTTGTGCCATCAGCAAGACTTATTTAGATTTATCCTTGTCTGTTGCAGTGAGACAGCACAGCGATGACAAAAATATATTTAGGGCTGTGTGCCGAAGTCAGTCAAACTAATTAAAGCTGCAAGCATCGATGATCAGGCCCTCGTCGCCCACGTACGTCAGGCTGTGAGGGGCTGTTGGAGAGCGCACACGTAGATGTCCACATGTGCACACGGTTACTGGACGTTGTCTAAATTGGTGAAATAACACTGCCTGTGTCCATTTTGTGGCGCTAGAGATCACCCATCAATCCATCAATTATATGTCATGTTGTAGTGTATGATGTAGAGAAAGCAACCTGTAAATGTTATGTAAATCGGATTATAATAATAATAATAATAATAATAATAATAATAATGCATTTTATTTGAAGGCAGTACAACAAAAACATTGGACAAATTAGTGCAAATGGCAATAAATAAGTAAGAAGATGCAATTACATAGTGCCAGGAGCTCGGCACAAAATTCAGATTCCGCAGTCCTCGCCATACAGGAAGTCAACCGGGCCGGGTTAGGCAGGGTTGAGCTTCCGGGGTAAGAATAGTGCAAGAGTGGAATAGAGAATAGGCAGGAGTGTGATTATATGATTAGTCTGATAGAGAGTAAGCCATGCGGAATAATTGTGTTTTCAGGCGAGATTTAAAAGTGAAGACA
>OMLP01022427.1:45094-81350 GCA_900302685.1 Spondyliosoma cantharus | reverse complement strand
GTTTACACAACGATTGCGTATTTCCGGTGGATGATACGGAAGTTGTGGTATGGTCTATACTTGAAGACCTTTCAGACAGGTAAGAAGTCTTCGGAAGTCCCACATTTAAAATGTATTCCGTGGTATACTTCTACTGATTATGTCCCCCCGATCGAACTTTTATTTTGGGGTAGGAACGGTGTTTGAAAGTCTTCAATGTCTGCTTCACTTCACCTATGCTAACATGCATTTGCAATGCACCTAAATTAGCTAACGTTAGCCCCAGAACGGCGACTTCTCATAATTTGACGGCAACCTTGTTGGCGTTGATTATATCCAATTTATGAATGCATAGATTTAGTTCCCCAAGGACAATGTGGTTGAAATTTAAAACGCTAATGTGGAATTTATTCCAATAGCTGAGTGAGTGACATGTCTCCCTGTGACAATTATGTCCCTGGATCTAAAAGAGCTACACTTCGCTATATTTTTGCATAGTGGGGGAGGCGTTTCCTATGAGGGTGGATGGGGGAGGAGGCGGTCTCAAGCTCTTGAATCATTTTTTAACCGTCGGCGATTTGGAAAATCCTCTGTACCACCTTTAAGTCTCCTACTTTTTAAGCTAAATTATACTGTATATTTAAAAAAGCCATCTTGGATTATCTGGAAAATTCATTGTCACAATGCTGTTTTTCTGAGCCCATGAATGTTCTACTTTTTAGAGATGCATGGTTCTCACAGAACTGTGACGCTACAGGCAACTGATCATCTCATAGAATACGATGCATTGCTGTAATTTAAGCAACCCAGCAGTATAACAAAGTACAGTAAACTGCAACACACATGAATGCAGTTGTAATGTTAACTTCTACCTACAACTTGAGTTCTTCCACAGTGTGGTATTAGCACTGGTATTAGTGTGGTGTTGGATCTGAATAATTCCTCCACTGCTGTTGATTTGCCATTGTCAGATTTAAGGGTAAAAGTTCTGACTGCACTGACTTAACAAGACCAGCAGGGGGTGCTAGTAGTACAAAAACTGTGATATGATGAGGAGAAATTCCAATGTTTCTGTGTTTATATGGTCCCCATCCGGTAATTTAAGCTGCTGAGAAATCCAAACAAAAGTACTTTGGAGCGCAGTTCAGCTCATATTTATCTTATTAGCAGGCAGACAGATAAACTAAAAGAACCCAAAATTGAAATCAACGTAAAAGTGAGAATTACAACACACCCTATATGTGTGAAGCCAGCAGTTCATACAGGCTCTATCAGTGTAATGTACATTTTTTTACATGTTGAATTCACAAGTGAAGAATTATTATACCTTTGATAAGAATCATGTCCCAAACAACGTGTCTGCCCACCACAGGAACAAACGGGGAACAATAGCTCATTGTTATGCACAGAGGCTACAAATGGACTATTCTTCAGATCTCTTCGGTAGGAGACAGAGGAGTTCACCCCCTGACTTCTTACCACTGTGCTGCAGCAGTGCTTCTAAACTCACACACTGGCACAGAAATACATTTACAATCCGTAAACATGTATGTATTGTGTGTAAGTTAAGCTAGAGATGAGATCCACCTACTAATTTCCACACGGAATAAGAGGTAAAGGTAAGAGAAAGAGGGCACTGCACAACATGTCTCAGGTCAGCTCTGTTGTGTCAGCTCCCATTCAGCTTCACTTTTACCATTAATATTGACATAAAATTATACATTATACAACTGTTATACAAAAGTTAAAAATTATAAGGGGAGTCTATGTGAAGGCTTTTCAGGCACTTCATGAGCAGTGTTGTCTGAGTGTGTACTTTGAGCTTTTTAATTTTTAAGAACCTATATTAATTAATTACTAACGAAAAGGGGGGGAAGAAAAGCATGATAGATTTACATTAAGATATGCAAAACATTTAGGAGCTCGCCCTGGAAATCTGCCCTGGGTCTCCAAATGAGTGAAACAATGTCCAGGGTATAAATGTGTGTGCAGGTGCACACCTAGAGAACTGGTATAAGAATACATGTATTATTATTTTGTTTTACAACAGCATTGTCTGGGGTCGGTCGCATCGCCTCACCTGTTGTGGCAGGAACAGATGTGCCTGGAACCAAAGGAGGACCTGGCAAATGAAACAGACACTTTACCAAAACAGGAAATGACGGTTCAGAACAGATTCTTATCATCACTTACCATAAGATAAATACCTTTGCAGGAAATACATACAAATGCAGTATTGCTGGTAGTTTATTTTAAACTTGTGGATTTTGATTGGAATATGTGCATTGTTTTTGTTTCTTACACATCTGCAGTATACAAAGGATGACTTAAAAAGAAAGGTCCATTTGCAGATTTTCACTGAGAGATGTAATAATATTATGTAATAATGCTGCTAGGCCTCAGAAGCACTAACCCCTGTCATGGTTACAGTGACGACAATAATAACTGAAAAGTAGAAGTATCATCCTTAACCCATGCAGACACAGACCTCCCTGATATCCAGCAGGTGGAGGTCCTCCAGGGGACATGCCTGGCGGAGGGTACATCCCTGGCTGAGGGTACATCCCTGGCTGAGGGTACATCCCTGGCTGAGGACCACCATAGTTCATGGGTGGCCCAGGGTATGGTGGAGCTGCCTCCTGTGGTGGGTATCCTTTTTCCATCTTCAGAAATCGTTACTGAATATGAGAAAAGTGTAAGATTAATTTGATCAGCTGGTTTATTACAGTACATGCACCGATTAGAATTTTACTGTAAATATAAGAAAGGGCATCGTTCCAAGCTTATTTACAATGTATGTTTGACATAATCTTCATAGGTTGGAAGGGTTTCAGCTTAAAACATCCCGTTTGAAAGCATAAAGGTCCATTCATTCATTTTGGTAAGCCTTACAGTGTCATTTTGTTATTAAGTGATTAACACTAGTTCTGTTTCGTGCATATCCGTTTCATTTCAGTGTAATGTCTTCCTGTCACGACAAACAGTAAGTGAGCACTTCTGCTATTACATCACATGGTGATAGCTATGTGGAAAAGCTACTGAAAGTGTATGCTTTTATTAAATACCAACCGCAGACAAACTCATTTTTGGTTACTTAACCATGTTGATGCACAATTTCATAGGTTTTGATCATAAGAAATGCAGTCAGAGAACAAAATGGCTTGATCAAATGTAGATGAAGGCAAAAGATAGTTTAGAACAGTAACACCTCATAAACATTTTCAGAGACTAATATCTACAAAATGATATTTGGTATGAGTTTCAACTGTTATAGACTGATTAAACTTGTGCACAATAGGAAGTGAAGAATTGAACCGCCATGTTGTTCTCACCCATGTTGGTCTACACCCTCTAACCGCGGGGTTGCACATCCTCTTTAAAATCCAAATATTCGTTTGCTATTGCCAAAGACAAAGGCACAATGCTGACAGCAGGTGAGTGTAATGTGGCCAAATCATCCCTAACTCCTCTGTTTGAACTGCCAAATGTGTTAGTGATCAGGAAAGCCACCATAATCTCAGAGGACCCTTCTCACCCCCTCCACCATGGTACAAAGTCCCACTGGCTCAAAGGAGCATCTTCAAGAAATCTTTCATTCGCTCTGCAATAACCACCCTGAACATTATCAAATAGATACTGCACATTAAAATGTTTTTATCAGTTGCTGTTTTGACAGTCCTCTTTTGTGTGTTTTAAATTTGTCTTAAATGTGTTTTAAATGTGAATCTTGTGTATTGTCGAGCCTTGTCAAAGGAGATTTTCTGTCACTGTTGGGACAGACAATAAAGTATGTCTGTCTGTCTACCTACCTAGCTATCTACCTATCTAGCATAACCTTTTGCTTGTTTCTCCACGCTGCTCCAGCCACAGCCGGGCCTGAGCAGTTACCTCCTCTACATAACGTCATCACGTCATAGCACGGTCGCAGCACAATGAAGAGACCCAGAGAACATGTCTTCACTGACTTTTTTTTTGGCTTATTTGGTGTCGTTTTGGTCATAGACGGTCCTCTCACATTCCTGGATTTCTTAATTATGCAGGGTGGCGTAATACGCATGTTACACTTCATGTCCACATTGCGCACCCCTACTTGTGCAAACCTGCAGAGAAGATCTCCACTGTTGGGTGTTTCTGTAGAGATAGATACACTTCACTTCATGAAAACATTATGGAGACAAGCGGCGGAAAGAAGAGTGGGAACCGGCGAGTGCTGAGATTCGTGAGAGTTGACCTGAATTTAAACATACAAATAGCGTGTGCTTGTTAACGTTAGCTTACTGCTAATGTGCAGTAACGCCATCTTGCTGTTTGGAGCAGATCAACACTGCGTGTGTGTTAATAATAAACACAAGTTATCCTACAGTCAAACTCGCTTCACTGGTGGTGAACACCATTAGACACTCACCATTGCTGATGAAAATCTATCTGACGTGACTCAGGCACAAATGTTCACGGATGAGTAAATGTTTTATTATTGTGAAGTTTATTCTCCTTGGCCAACTTCCCTATCACAGAATTAGTGACTGGCAACTACATGAAACACACTCTTACCTTGAGTAAACTTGTGGATTTTTGTGGAACTCTTTTGCAAGGTTCAGGCAATGAGGTAGTTTATCTCTTTCTCACTACATCAGATTAATGTGTAAAACTATAACATAACGATGATGAGACAAAGTAAAACTTTCTTTTAGTGCCTTAAAACCAGATTACAGAGCAGCTCCTTTTCTAAGGCTGTGACACTCCTGTCTTTATCCTTAGAACTCCACCATAAAAGATATATGACATTTTATGACTAATCTTATCTGACCCAGCTAGTCTGAATCCCGGCATTAAAGCATAACTATAATAACCATAAAGAGCGCTTGTCTTCCTGTTGACACTCTCATTTTCTTGAGATTTGCTCTCGTTTGCTCAGTATTGAGTTTAGATTGTTTCATGACCAGTTAAAAGCTCCTTGTAATATGTTCAAGGAAAGTACTTGAAAAAATAGTTACTTTCTATCACTGGGGAAAGCTGGGTGTAACTTTAGTCAAATGTCAAAGTGTTGTATTGCTTCAGTAGCTCTTAGTCCAAGGTGACAGGAAGCAGTGAGTAGCAACAGCAGTTGACCGTAACAGATATTTGATTAGTGGGAGAGGTCAAAAGAGCTGCAGTTTGAAGAGATTTGTTGTAATAATGTAGCACCAGGTATAGCCAACCAGATCCCTAAGAGCACGAACTGTACAGCTGCAGTCGTGTAATATGATATAATAGCTAATGTCTGTTGTCTGTTCCCCAGAGAATAGGTTCCTGACAGTTTCTGCAAGCCTCCTTGTGTCTCATCACAAATCAATTAGAGAAGCATTACCCTCAAACAGATGAGGCAATTTAATCCACCACAGCATTGTGCCTGTGCCTCACCCTGTTTTGTATGGACAATGTGGCTGGATAAGGCTCACAACACCATGGGTACATTGGATGCACATTTCTGACATAAATGTTTAATATATGTTCTATACAGTGGTGGAACCGAGCAAAAAAAAAACAGCTTGATAATGTATATCAACATTCACACCCTTCACTAACACATGACTGAACTTCAAACACACCAGCAACAGCAGTTCATTATATAACTACAGATGTGAAATATTAGACTTACTCACTTGTGAATTTCCATCCAAAATGAGGGGGGTTAGACACCCTCCTTCCTCGAGCTTCTTAGTCCGGAGCGAGACTGGAAGAACTACAGTGATACCAACTGAGTACAGACAGACGTAGGCTAATGAGTATAGGGGATAAAAGTCACAACTATAAAACAGCTGCTTTAGAGGAAAGATTACCATGTACTTCCTCTGGGGCAACGTAGCAGAGAGACTGTAATTCCTTCTTACTCTGTACTCTTACTCCTCCCACCATTTCTCCTCCCCTTCTTTTTTCTTATGACTGGGTGTGTCTTATGAAATAAACAGGATTCTATTACACTCTAAAGTTCAAATACTGACTCGCAAATACAGAGCTCAACAAAAAGAGAGGGTGAGCAGTGTGTGCCGGCTCTGAACAAAGCTTTCTTTGTCTGACTGACATAAAGTGACTTGTCATTTACTAAGTCAGTTTTTCACTCAGCTATCCTGGGAATAATCCTCTCTAATATTTTCTACAAGGCTTGAGTTATATTTGTACAAGTCCAAATCAGACTGGGGAGAAGTTACATATCCATCTTCATATAGCAGAATGATCCTGGTCATAACTGGTTTAAAATAAGTTCTGATAACTTCAGCTGGCTGTTTCTGTAGGTGAATCCTGGAGTCAGCATCGCTGTGGTTCTCTCGAAAAAGAGCCAATCAGATTTTTCCATTTAAATTTGGATCATTGTATAAATAATCTCTGTGACAAACACAAGTTTATGACACGTCAACGTTTCGTTCATCAAGATAATCTTCACAGATGAACGTAAATTAAATGTGCAGCAGTAAAAAGCTAATGCTAGAAACAGACAACATTACGATCACATGACTTAAACATCACCACGACTAAGCATCTTACTACACAATTACTATACAGGTTTTCTATCAACTGATCAATGTAAAAGTTGTAAAGTCCAGGTGAGAATAGTTTGTCACTAAAGTGGGCCTGTAAAGATGGACTAGTGAGTATATGAGTCTCCGTGTTCGCTGTGATGCGTCAGTCTGATCACACACGTATGCATAGAGTACATTGGTATTATGAAACAACGTGACCCAGAATCTCGAGAGCATGAGGAGATGTTTTAGATGAACAGAGAGTTCAGTTTTTGTTTCCTTTCATTGTTTTTATGTTTTCAAGATCTAGTTAGTCACCTATCTATGCCTATTCCTGTGAAACAACCCCACCCCCTGGTTTCCTGTATCAGCCAACCCCCTGGTTTTCTCAGGCTTACTTAATGAGAACCATGTTGTCACGGTGTCCTTGTTTTTTTCCACTTGTTTTCTCCCCAATAGTTTCCCTCCTCCTGCTTCATGTGTGTGTGTGTCTCTGTTCGTGAGAGTCGCATACTGGCTCCTGCTGCGGCAGAAGGTGAGGTTCGTCCAGGGCAGCATGCAAGCTCGGACCGCCACTGTGCACGTGGGAGTGGGTTTGGAAAAAAAGAAGAGGAAGTTACAGTCTTGTGAAATATCATTCATGTAATCCAGCTGTCATGGATTTTTTTTGTGTGGAAGTGTTGGAGACGTAACGTACATGCATCAACAGGTAGCAGTTACAGATGACAGCTTAAGTATGGAAGTGACACACTTCATTAGCATGTTGTCTCTGTTCCTTCAGTTAGAGAAACACCAGCACAGGCCTCTTATATCAGGCGGCTGTAAGGAATTGATGACTGGTGTATCTTATTGATCAATTCTCTATGGTACATCTCTTAATCCATCTGTCGGATGATTCCACTTGATAACCCGGTCTGTTTCCAGTACATTACTTCAGTACATAGCCGTCACTGATTCACACACAGAACAATCGTGATATTTTGATATGCATGTATGGCCATGGGTCAAGACTCTTACAGACTACAGAGGTATTAAATAAAAGTGTATACACCTATTTTTGTTAAAAGTCCTACACTTGTCAAAACGTCACACCGTCATATTATTAGTATTACCTTGTAAAAATTGCATGGCTACATCTAGCAGAGAGTATTCTCAGATAGCTTGTAACCAGCCATGGAACAGAAGCAATGCCAAATTAGTCCTATGGTGGATTTTTGATTTGTTGGGATGTGCACAAGGTCAACTCCTTTGATCCATAAAAGCTGACAATGGTGTATTATGCCCCACCTTCAGCTATCAAATTGGTGAATCACCCTGTAACTGCACTAATGTCAATGTTCACCTTCAGGTAGGCAACTGGCAGGTGATTGGGCATTGCTGATGTTTGTGAAACTGGAAAACGAGTTTAATTCTGTTGTTAATGTCTGTTGCTCCAACCTGTCTGACCTTTCTGCTGTTAATTGCATGTACTATGTTGCTGCATGTTTGATAAACCAGTTATATCCAACACTGACTGAACTCAGAGCTGTAAAGTCCATGCCCCGACAGGTAAATTAAGCCTCCATGTTAATGTTGGCGAAAGTCTTGTTATCATCGGTCAATAGATAGAGGGTCAAAACATGTAAATTATGTTAAATGACGTCGCATTGTCAGGAGACTCTCTGCATGCCCCAACTGAGTGTGCCCTGTGAAGGGAAAAAGCAAAATAAGGACTTTAAGGATTTTTTGCCGACTTTGGCCTGACCCATATAGCCGCCAACTAGAATGTCAGATTCTGAACTAACTGTGCTTTGAACAATACAGGAAGACACCATTGTTGCGTGAACAGGGACTTTTTATTTTTCTTCTGTGACAGCGAACACAATACAAAGCTCTTCAATAACCAGTGACAGCACTTCCGATTACAAAAAAATCTGGAAAATTACACAACCCTTTAATGGTATCATACGTAGCTTTTTTATCCCGTCACTTAGGACATTCATTGTATTTCATAACAGCATGGATCACGTCAATAAAGATGTTATCATGCTGATGCAGTGGAATAAAAGAAGTGCTGAAATGGGTCAAGGTTAATTGCACATTTTATGCATAATGCAGAATGAATGGTAAAGGTGGTGAGGGGAATATTCGATTGGTTGCATTCTCCAAAAGTGGAACTTGCTCACTGTTCCTAGCAGTTTTGAAAAACAACTGTGAGAGAAATGTGCTTGCTAAAGGAAGGTTTGATTCTATGTCTCATATGTTTAATTTGTACGTTTACAGTCAGTCTGAGGGGGCCTCCTCATCCTTCTCACTCAGCAGAGTTTTGTGAGCAGACTTGCTCTCTGCTGTGTTTTAAGGAAACATCCCACATTCTTTCACAATACTAAATATTTGTCAGTGTCTGCCCTATCACGCTTCTCAGGAGATTCCCTCCCACGCACTGACCGAGTGTGAATGATCCAGCTCTAAACACATGACTTTAACACTTTAGCCCTGCTGAGTGTCAGGACTGGGCTGACAGATACTGATACACAGAAGTCACAGGACTATCACAAGGACATTATCCATTACATCAGGAATGCACAGCGCTGCAGCCACACTGATAATTACAGACGGACATGGGAAGGTGCTGCTCTGCTTTCAAATCCAGAAACTGCCTATTTTGGGCCACTAGAGGTCGGCAAAATGGCAACTTTATAATCTCAGACGTTGGTTTTCCTTCCTTTCTAAGGGGGAGAACAGGATTTGGGGTTAGTTTAAGGACATTGCATGAGGAATAACAGACACACCCACGAAGCGCTCACTGTGCCATCTACTGTCAAGAATTCAGTAGTGCAGACATATTATTTTCATCATTTTTTTATATACATTTCCAAGGTGCACATATTTTTTTCCACTCTTTTTCATGACTTTGTGACTGCTCAAGTCGTGTTTCAGTGTGCATTACTACATCTTTGTGTTTCTACTACAAGTATAGAGTAGCGGTTTGATTAGTGGTCACACAGCAGGACAGAGCCCTCATTTATCAGCAGTGCGTGTGCTCAGATGTCTTCGTAATGGGTGCAGACTATCAGCCCTACACCAGGCTTGGAATTTATCATCTTGTACACAGGAATGTGTATAAAAATAAGCACAGCTCTGCTCCAGTGGTAGAGCAGAGAACCTGCAAATAGAAACAGAAAGCGTTGCAGTTGTCGTGATTTCTTTGTAAACAATGTTGATTTACAATTCAGGGCATTTAGTAGATGCTTTTGTCCGAAGAGACCTACAGTAATCCATACACTGATGGCGGTGACTGCCATGCAAGGAGCAGACCAGCACATCAGTGTTTTTGGGGGGTTTAGTATCTTGCCCAAGGACACTTTGACATGCAGACCAGGGGAATCGAACCAGCAACCTTTGATAACAAGATGCTGGCTCTACCCCCGAGACACAACCGCCCCTCATGTTGATAAAAGAGGTAATAGTGATTTAATAACCCCGAATAGTCGTGACGCTGTGTGAAACGTAAACAAAAACAGAATGCAGTCATTTGCAAACAGATTTACCGTTTACTGATGTTTATATGAAGTGTTCACAAGCCCAGGTCACAATCTTATATACATGAATGTGTTATGTACGTTTTTAACCTCAACCCATCCTTGCTTGTAAACAACTGAGCCCCATTCATCCCCAATAATGATACTACCATGTTCCAATCATGTTTTCTGAGCATTCGAAGTTCAACGTGATTCATTCATCATCCAAAACAGGGTTTCATGAAAAGAAAGTGTGGAACTATTTTCGGCCACACAAACACATAAACACGTTTACACGCAGGACATAATTCTGTAGTGCATATTCGGAGTTTGTGTCTGGGTGAATGTAAACAGCAGCAACAAGCTGGTGAATATGATAGGGTCAGCATAGCCACATAAAAAGGCTTGACATAATGTTAACAGTTCCCCTCAAGAGTCCACCTCCCCTCATCCTGTGCTCTGTCCTGGTGATCCTGGTCAACCTGTTCTTAAGTCATAAACACAGAAGAGAAAATAATTTAAATCAGACCTGGATCATCCTCATTTTTTTTTCTTCTCACTTGTCTCTCAGAGCTTCTCTAAGTATAAAATGCACATTCATAAAATAAATCAATTCAAAACATCAACCAAAATAATGAATTTCACGTGAGAAACTCAGAAAATAGAAAATGCAACATCAGTTCAGTCAGTGTCAGTTGCCTCGTTACCTCCAGCCTCGTTATTTGCACCTTTGTGTCTTCAATCTTGCATTCCAGTTTCTTTTCAGAGCGTTCCTTCAACTCGAGTGTTGGATAAATAACTGCTGTTCCGGGTGTGACAGGAATGTTGGGAGTGACGACGAAGAGGAAACAACGGAGGTACAGAGGTGAGAATGGGGGCTGAAAAGCATTTCCGTCAATCAAACACAGGCGGAAGGTGTTTGAAAGTCGTTTCTCAAATCATGTCATGAAGGCCTCAGTTGTACGAAAAAAAATTGACTGTGTATATTGAGGAATCAATCAGGTTTAAAAATGATTTCAGCAGCAGGCTGTTTTAAAGATGTTGACTATGATTTCACAATAGGAGCCTCTGGGGTCAGACATTTGCTTTAACCTTTCCGATCTATCTACATAGCAACAACCACAGGATGTAGCTGCAACTTCCATACTGCTGAGGTTTTATGCTTTGATCTTCAGGGGGGTGGCAAGAAAAGAGGAAATAGTGCTATAAAAGATAAAAAGCAAATTGCTCCAGAGCCTTTTTAAATCACCAACCTTTACCCTTAAGCTGCAACTGGATATTTAAGGACTCTGACATTGACCAGCCCCAGTCCTGCTCCGACAGAAACATCAAGGTGTCCAGGGAAAACGTTCCCTGAATGATTAACCGTGTTGCTGAACTGCATCACTCTCATTTAAAAACTTTAAAGCTCAGTGGGTGTGTGGGTAGCCTAAGCTTTTGCAAACAAAACAGGATATAACAAGAAAACTGTTAAACACAATATGAGTGGTTCAGTTTGTGTGTGCGCGTGTGTGCGTACATGCGTGTGTGTGTGTGTGTGTGTGTGTGTGTGTGTGTGTGAGAGAGAGAGAGAGAGAGAGAGAGAGACCATCCAGAACAAAAGTCAGTTGCTGCACGGTGACCTCAAAAACAGCAGACCATAGAAGCAACACTCAATATGCAACAAGTATGGAGGGGAGCTGCTGCATGCGTTAAGTGTTTTATGCTCAAACGATCTTGCGGTATCAACTGTGACGTCACCTCCTGTCCGGGAGTGTTACCAGATGTGCGAAAGCAACAGAAATGTAGAATAGCTGTGTGAGTCAGTGTCAGATTTCAGTTAAACATCATGAACTAGACTTGTTTGTGAGTATTATTAGATAGATGACTGTTTTACCTCCTACAGGGACTCAGTGTTGATCTTCATTAACAAATTCTACTTATCTCTTGTATGTGTCCAGTTTCTTTGTTATTTTACTAATTGTGTTCGTTTTTGCAATACATTTCTGACTCTGACTCATGTTATGTAATCTCTGTTTTTTTTTTCACCAATGAATTTATTGTTTTCAGTTTTAGTTCCTGTCAACTTCAACCTTAATTACAAGTGTTTAGATTACTGCATAGCTGTACACCAGCTGGTTAAAGCAAACAAACACAGCCTGGGGATAAGAAAAAAAAAAGGAAAAGACAACTCTATAGGCTCTCAACATCATGAACACACTTGACGTATTAACCATTGCTGCTCTGCTGCCACCTGGTGACTGAGTCAGTGTAGAGTTTCAGTTTTGGGCTGTGTGCAGTGTCTGTGATGGGCGTGCTGGCATTCAGTATCTGATCAATAAAAACTGACTGAAGGGGTGCTTCTTAAAATCACAAATGATTAAGGGAGACTTTTTCGTTGCGTGAACGCTTTCACCGTGTTGTTTTTGACCATATGATTGGAATTTCAGCTGGGACAGAAGTTCCGAATGTAGTATTTGTTAGCTGATAGTTGATAGTTCCTCTACGCACAAACTGGTGGATTTGTCCTTCATTTTGACCTCAGAGAATCCGCTGAGAAAGAAGTTTTGAGCTTACCAGGAATGTTGTACTAGTAATTAGTAAAAATGATTGTCATGCACTGTTACCTGTTACCTGTACAATGTCTTAACACTGCAATTTGAGTAGTGTTATCACCCCAAGTCCTCAGGATCGGAGCTTTCTCGAGAGCATTACCTGCATCAGCCGTGCTCAGGTCTCAGTTTCATCCCTGTGCATGCTATACTACAGTGCTGCTGTGTGTGTAAAGCTCAAGGAATGTAGCAATCACTTAATAATGACAATGGAAGTAAGTCATCTCTCTCCCTCTGTGGCTGCAGTGCCATGCGGAGAAAACCTGTATTATCAGTGTGATAAGCAGTTATCTTAAAAACAGTGTTTGCAATCATTTTAACAATCATTCCAACTAAACTGGTTGTATAAGCTGTGGTTTGTTCACGGACGTTTAGACACAGAAGCAAGCGTTTTTAAACAATGATAGCGAGGACTGTACTGATTAAACATTTCATGGAGAGGACTTCCCCTTTGGTTAACCAATAAATCTTAATCTCAGAAATTCATTCCAGTGTGTGTGTGTGTGTGTGTGTGTGTGTGGGTGTGTCATTCTTGGCAGTCTGTAGGCAGTAGACGGTTAAACAAGGAACTTTCATTTCCTCATTTTTTGTTCATTCTTGTGCCTTTTGTGGACAAAAGATGACGATGGTGAAGCAAAGCACAGTTTGTTTTAGTGCTGTACCACCAGACTACAGAGCAGCTTATTTCTCCAGACTTTGAGACTCTTCATTTCATCCTCAACACTTATCTGACCCAGATAAGTCAGAATCTGACCTGGTAACAAGCTTTTATCTTCTGTGCAGAAATAGCCAATCGTCCCAGACAATCACTCTGGTTTACGCATGTATGTCATTCAGATACATCAGTATTTAATTGAGACTGTCTACTGTAGAACGTTTTAAATAACTAAAATTGACATCCTAAATCTAGGATCTCATTTCCCCTGTAGTATCTCACACATTCTCCAGTGAAATACAGACAATATTTAAAAAAAAAAAAACCACACATTTTCTACTGTGTTACTAAGGCCCACTTCCTTCAAACCTCCTCCTGTAAAACATTTACAGAGTTGAACAACTGCCTTCACTAAGTTGGCAAACATAGTGAATGAGCTGTAGGGTGTGTCAGTGATAACAGTGAACAGTGACAGTATCATAAGGTGCAGTTCCTGTTATAAGTATTTGCTCCAAAGATCCTTTATTGACCTAGCCTCATGTACACAATTGATAAGCAAATGACCAACAGCTGCCCCCCTACATAACCACTCCATATAACTGTGTAACGTACATGCGCATCAATGGCTTGGCTGCTGGCCATTTGAGGAAGAATTTGTGATAGGGCAGGAACAGTGAGGGAGCGGCATTAGGAACTAGGACTGATGGAAACCAAAGAGCTTTTTTTTTAAAGTATCTATCAATAAGCAATAACCACAGTGAAGTGACGGCAGGATTACAATCATCATGGTTACTCTGGACTTCAGGACACTGACAGTGCCTGTGGGCATCGTGAGGGCGCTGGAGGTGATCTTCACCTGCATCTCCTTCAGCTTGGTAGCATCAGTGGGCCACAGAACGGAGCCTTTCTGGACCTGGTGTATGTTCACGTGGTGCTTCTGCTTCTGCATCACCATCCTCATACTCGTCCTGGAACTCACCAGCCTCAAAAATAAGTTGCCCATCTCCTGGGATGACTTCACCACGGCTTTTGCCATGTTGGCTACCCTAATGGTGGGTGTCGTTTTAACTCTCTGTTATCTGTCTTAGATATTTTTAGGATAAACTTGTTGCAGGTCTTTGTTAAATTAGTGACCAGTTATTGTTATTTAAAACCTGAACTTGTCAGACTGTTTCTATTTACCCACTCAGTCATTAAATCAACGTTACTGATAATTATTTGTTAAAAAAACTTTTTTTTTGCAAAAAAGATTGTTGCAATGTCAGTAGCGGAGTATTTGGTAAAAAATATCATGATTGATTTTGTCTCAAAGTCAAAAAGTATTTATGAAGTGCTTTTGAGGAGCTTTCAAAATATCAATATATATATCATGCATCGGGATTTACTCTCAAAATATCGCAGTATTATTTCAAGACCATATTGCCGAGTCCTGCTTTCCCTATTCTTGAAATTAGAAGAGGTTTTATTAGGTTTATGCTGGTTTTAACATCCCTACAGTTTGATGCAAAATGCAGTATTTTCCATCATAAAGACTTCAACAGTATCTTAAATCCATAAGACTTTGACATTAAAGGGTTACTCTACCAATGTCTTGGGGAGTACCAATGCATATGTGAAAAAAGGAGCATAAAGACTTCTGTGGCTCAAGAGGAAGCTGCATGTGATCTGATAAATTGCGTCACTCAGTGGCTAAGTTGCATTGTGGGTAATGTAGGTGGTAGGTTTTGAAAAGCAGTGCACTGGTCTAGCAATGCACTCCTCTAATACTGTTGGACTGATTATAGAGAGTTTTAAAACAAACAAGATTGTTACAGCAGAACCGGAAATGTCCACGCCCTCTTCTTCCCTTTCAAAACCCTGGCGAACACATTTCCCACAATGCAATCAGCCACTGAATAACATTAATGAAGGCAATTTATATGATTACATGCACCTTCCTCTGGAGCAGCAAAAGGTTTTAAAATATTAGTTTTCACATACAGTAGTCCTGCCCGAGACCTGTAAACACACTTCTATGTCTAAAATCAGGTTACCCTTTAAGCATTTGTAAATATGCATGTTTATTTAATAGTGATAAAAAAAAAAACAACACAGTTATGTCATAATTGTAAGTACTGGACAATAAAAAAGTCAAATTGTAGATGACGATTTGACGATTCTCTCATACAGGTGCTGGCAGCGTCAGTCATCTATCCGGACTCCTTCGCTTGCTCCACCTGCAGCAAACAGATTGGTGCCACTGTTACTTCCTGTCTGGCCTTCATCCTGTACGCCATTGAGGTTGGGCTGACCCGAGCAAAACCTGGTGAGATTAGTGGATTTCTGTCCTCAGTCCCGGGCCTGCTCAAGGTTCTTGAGGCCTTTGTGGCCTGCATCATCTTCATCTGCTTGGGAGATTATAACTATGCTCAGTACCCAGGGCTCCAGTGGTGTGTCGCTGTCTACTCCATTTGCTTCATCTTTGCCCTCGTTGTCATCCTTTTTACCATCGGACGCCTTCTGTCTCTCTTCCCTGGACCATTTAATAAGATCCTGACAGGCTGTAACGTGTTGGCAGTGTTGATGTACGCCACAGCTGTCGTCGTCTGGCCGCTGTACAGCTTCAAGAACAACCCTAGGCCCAACAACTGCTCACAAGTGGTTGCGTGTACGTGGAATAAGTTAGTGGTTGTCTCTTTCATGACCTGTTTCAACCTTGTTGCTTACATTGTGGATACTGTTTATTCCTTTAAGCTGGTCTTCTTCGTCAGCACAACATAGGTTGTATATAAGCCTCATAATTCAGCTGCTGTAAATCTCCAAAGTCTGCTCAAAGATTGAACATGAGTAGGATACTGTAATATATTCTTTTTGTAAACATGTTTTATTTCACTGTTGTTTTCATGATGATTTACACATTCTGGATTTTAGTGCATTTTACCGGAATGAGGGTCACTTATTTATCATTGTGTTGTTCACTGATGAAATAACCATTACTGTGTGACAGATGTAATCCGCATCTCCTCTTTTACATTTTTTATTTTGAACAGCATTAATATGATATGTATCAGTCTCAGTTGTCAACGTATGAGGTGCTCATTCATGTCAATCTCAGTGTGTGAAATATGAATAAAATATGATACAAATGTGGGGTTGTTGTGCACGCTTATGTCACTGTCACCATAGCTGGTTGTTTTTAGTACTTCAGTAACAAATCAAAGCGACGACTGAATAAATGAAATATATTGAATGGTTAAATAACCTGTTCAGTGGTTAAACAGGTACAATGGGACCCACCCTGTCCTTGTCAAATGATGTTTGCAAAGGTGTGTCAAGGTGTGCATAGTGTGAAACACACAGCAGTTGCGGTTTCACAACTCCACTCCCATGACGCTACAATGTGCGCTGAGAGATGTGGGGGAGAGCGTGGGGGAAAGACAGAAGAAGAGAAACATGCCTCCAGTCAACTCACACGTTAATAACTCACTGATGATGTAGAGTCTACTAATTGGATACTCAATCAACTGAAAGTCAGCAACTTTTTTAGTAATCGTTTAATTGTATCCTTTGTCATGCCTGTTTTCTGTTTTGTAAATTAAGTTTTGAATTCCATGCCCTCTTGTGTCTTGTCAGTGTCTTTATGTTTGTCTCCCTCTGTCTGCCAGTGTTCTCCTCTGTGCCTTTCCCCCCCTCGTTACCTCACCTGGCCTCCTCCCTCCTCTCTCCTCACCTGTACCTCGTCTCGTCATTAGTGTCTGTCTATTTAGTCTGTCTCTCCCCTGCACTCCCTGTTGGGTCATTGTCTTTGTTCCCTCCATGTTGTTCCTTAAACCCTCCATGCCTTGCTTTGTCCTGCCCCTGCCTCTGTCTCAGGTTTGTGTTTCAAGTTTCCATGTTTTTGCATTTTTGCTGCCTTTTTTGAACTTTGCCATTTTGTTTGGTACTTTGTTTAGCCTTTTCAGTTGGAACTTTGTCTCAGTGTTTTTTTTCAGCTTTTGTAAATAAAGCTCGCCTTTTGTTTGAACTCTTTGCCCTCGTATCTGCAATTGGGTCCACCCCTTCGTGTTTTCCCCCACACCCTGACATCCTTAAAGATCCAAGCTAATGCAGAAAGTATACACCTATAGCAGAGAGCAATAGGCAGGTAGCCCTAACGAATGGAGGTATGTCCTTGGCGGCTATTTTGCTCATGTTACCAGTTTTTTGAACATAGCAAACTAGGGTTAGGGTAGGGGTTAGGGAACTGTGCACATTCATGTCTTTTTTGGAGGAGTTGCAAAGGAGAGAGGCCTGATTTTTTTTTTTTTACAGTTTTTTTTACATGTCTCTTGGCTGGTTTCTACAATCTAACCATCTCCAGCTTTAATGATGAACAGAAAAAAATATGAAGTTGTCATAATAAATGTTTAGTCTCCATCAAAAAACTTTACAAAAGCAAGTCCGTAACTGAGCTGGCATAAAGCCCAGTTTGCTTATCTTAATGACATCAGTTACAACCATACCAAAGCTCAAATGAGTTGCATAACCTTTGACCAGTCCAGGCATTACTGTTCTTTAAAAGGTCAACACGGAACGAACCAAGAAGTTGGGAGTAGCATTATTTCTTTTGTTCTTTTTCTCTTTGGTACAATGTACCAAAAGGCTTTTCAAAGTTTTCAAAGAGCATACATTTTCCAGCTGGTTGTAGTCAGTGTAACCACAGGTATAACCAAATATGATAACAATGCTAAAGCAAGTACAAATAAAAACATTTGCTATACATTCAACTATTTTTAGCAACTAAAATATAATCATTACAAAAAATCCATAGAAAACTGATATACCTCCTTGAAACTCTACCATCTGTGCTACCCACAAACAATGAATTAAGTGAAGTGAGTGACAGGTTCAGAGCGATTTTCCTCAGGATGTGGCTTCTGAGCGAGGCTTGTGCTGAGGACCAGAGTCCAGTGTGTTGCGAGGTGAACGTGATAACACCCAACCAGTGTCCAATAGGTGGAGTGAAACAGGGGCCATAAACTGCACAGATAAGGACAGGATACGCTGTTTGAATATACACCATCACACTTGGAGTTTCATTTTCAAAGAACACACCTGCTCAAGCTCATGCCTTCATGGATTTCTTCAATGGGATATTTGTTGTGCTGAGAATTGAATGACTTTGGAGACGAAGCGACACACTTTTTTGAAGGTCAAGCAGACTCATCCTGTCCAACCATGGTCCATGTAGATTTGCATTCAGTCACCCAGCCTGTGGGCATCATGCGGATAATGGCGACCATCCTCACCTGTATGTGTTTTAGCCTGGTGGCATCAGTGGGACATGTCCTATCTCCCACATCTTCCTACTGGGCGTGGTGCATGTTTACCTGGTGCTTCTGCTTCGTCTTCTCCTTCCTCATTCTCATCCTGGAGTTCACAACGGTCAGCACCAAATTACCTTTTGGCTGGGATGATTTCACCGCCGCCTTCGCTATGCTGGCGAGCCTCATGTGCCTCACCACCTCCATCATCTACCCCACCTTTTTTGCCAAAAATGATGGCCCTCGCCAGATCGGGGCCTCTGTGGTGTCCTGGGTGTGTTTTGGTGTGTATGTGGGCGAAGTGGTCTTGACGCGCCTTCGTCCGAGCGGGGAGACCATCGGGTTCCTCTCCACGTTGCCGGGCATAATGAAGATGCTGGAGACTTTACTCGCCTGTCTTATCTTCACATCCCTTGAGAGAGCGCAGTTTGTTTCCCATGAAATAAAGTGGTGCGTGGCTGTGTACGCCTTGTGCTTCATCTTTAATATCGTCATCATCCTGCTCACTCTTGGACGGCTGGCATCTTCTTTCCCATTCCCCTTTGACAAGCTAGTGATTGGCTACAACATTTTGGCAGCAGTGATGTATATGACGGCTATGGTGATGTGGCCACTTTATAGTTTCAGACTCGATAAATGTGAACCTGGCTGTGACAGGGATAAACTGATAGTGGTCACCTTCATAACGATCATGAACTCTGTTGTTTACATCCTGGACACTGCCAACTCCATACGCCTTGTGTTCTGTGGCAGCAACCACTGACATGGCTGCTCATCACAACTGAAAACGAAATGTGTCCTAGGCTTGGATCAGTGCAAACAGAAATGATTTGGATATTGTGCCAGAGCCATTCATTATGTGAACTTCGAGACCGTTCTCAAAGAGACATTAATTGTTGCTTTGTTGTTTTCGATATATGTATATATTCTGCTAACACTGTTCATCAAGTGCTCTGAAAGATGACTGACTACAATAATGAAATGTTGGATGCCCAGTATAGTACATGTATAGCATAGTATATAGTATAGTTAATGATTACAAGTGCAGTATCACTGTCGTAAAAAATGAAAAAATTGCGTGGTAGAACTTTGGCTCTTGATAGACAAAGCTTGATCAAACAGTGCAGGTAATAATACTGAGCTCTGACTTGAGTATATTACACTGTGCCATAGTCAAATGTGCCGCATGTGAATGTATGTGTGTTTTCACATTCATGCTTGCGCTTCAGCTTGTTGATTAAAGGAATAGTTGGATTTTAATTTTTGCTAATACTCTTTTTTTGATATTTGAGTTAGATGTGAATAATTATTTCCTCTGGTTTACAGTCTTTATGCAAAGTTCATCAGGAACTGGCGGTGACATTGACAAACGTTTTCATCTGAACCTTGACAAGAATGCAAATAAGAGTAGATTAGAAGAGTAGAGAAGAAGTAAGAGTTCCAAAAATGTCAAACTGCTCCTTTAATCATAGTGACATGAAAAAAAGAGTAATTTATTATCTGTGATTAAGGTCACATGACTCATCTGTAATAAGGGAACAACAGTCCAATGCTTTTTGTGATAAACTAATTGCTCAGATAAATGTCAACTGAATGCAGGACACGCACTGACCGGCATACAGAGCAGCCAATAAAAGATGAGATGGGATGGGAAGGGAAGAGATGAGAAAAGAGACAGACAAAAAAGGACAGAGAGGTTGACAAGATACAGGGACAGAAAGGGAGGAGAGAGGCGGCAAGATATTTTCCAGACTTTGGAAGAGAGTGTGGGAAAAGTGACAAAGAAAATCCTCTAATCAGCAGACAGCTGAACCATATGGAGTTGGGTTCATTGCCAGGTGTTATCTTTCTTTTTTTCTAATTCATCTCCTTTTCTTCCTCAGCGACGGGGTGGGCAGGTATAGAAAGCCAAATGACGTCAGTCAATTCTTTTCTTTTTTTTAACCAATTGAAATGTCACCCAAATCTCACTGTTAATCCTGCAGCCATTGTGCTGTCTGGCACACCAATCTGTGTGAGTGAGGTCAGTCAATGGGAGCAACTGGAGCTTGGAAATGTTGCTTTTCAACTCAAAGACAGACCACGTCTAAATCAATAGTCTATTTCCTCAGCCACCTCTGTTTTGGTTGAGGTAAATATTCTGAGTTACATGTGAAAACATCTCAGCTCTTCATGTTGTTTCACCAATGTCTGTCCAGTTCCTGTCCAACATGTCTTGTGGTCCATAAGTCATAGTTGTGGTAAAAATTCAGTTTGATATTACATGGCCTGACAGATACACTGTCAAATGGTTTTCAATACTCTCTATTTCAGCATTTTTTGTTTAGTAGTAAAGTGTACCCACTGAGCTAGAGCCAAACCTGCAAACACAATACCAATGAAGTAAAGATTAACAATAGCATACATTCCAGTTTATCAATATTCATTTCCTAATTACTATGAATCAGCATGACTGATTTATGGAGTCTTAACACAACTTAAGTCATCAGCAACAAACACAACACATCTTTATGCCAGGTTTATTTTTAACTTCATGCTCCTTATAACCAAAAAGCCTTTGGCTCATTTTAAAGTCACCTCAAGTTTTTGTTATAAGGAGAAAAAAAATAAAAAATAAAAAATATTCATTCTCATCTGCTAAAAATACTGTGAATGCCCTTTGGGACAATCACCGACAAGATGCATCACCCCTCGTGCTGTGGGGTGAAATTGGGCTTGTAGTGTGATAATTATGGTGCTTTAAACTTACAACATTTCACCTTCAGTTAGGTGATGGCTAATCAGTAATGTTGTAAACGCCACAGACAAGCACTAAAATATATTATTAATGCAAATCCAGGCTTGTTGAAGTGGTTTTGTATTAGTCGTAGTAATATTAGTTTCATATTGTGTATGGAGTGTGGTAGTATGGTCTTACCTCACCTTTTAACATCATTGACTTATCCTTTGCAGTTTTATAGTTAACATTCATACAGACTATACAAGCTGAAACCAGCCTGTAAAGACAGGCTTTCTTTTTTGTCAGCATTTCAATTGTGGTCTAATTACTGTTTGTGTCCGTCAGGTAATAAGTATGTATATATGGGCAATTCTTCTATGCGTAATATCAGATAAAGTCAGAGAAGGATTGCCCACACCTTGACATGCATGGCCCTGGAATACGTTCAGTCTTTCAACATCCTTCTCTAGCCGCACGCTGTGATCCACTGAGGTGAGCGCAACAGAAAACTGTAGTTGTAACAGTGTTGCATGAGTCACTCACCGTTTCTGTTTCCTTTTCCATGGTCAGTATCCTCTATTGAACTTCTCCTCTGATTAGTGGCCTTTGATTCAACTGTGCAGCAATCTGAGGAGGACACTGTGAAAATGAATCACTGCGAATTAGTTGGCACTACTGTGTCAAGGGAAGAAAATCAATGTGTATGAATCCACCTGCAAGTTTGCACAGGGGATTTTCGGGCAAGGTTTTCCTGTGTGTGTGTGTGTGTGAGACATTAGGGTATTTACATTGTGACTACTGCAAGCCAGAGCCTTGACAATAGTATTATAAGTAGTACTTGTTTCAACATGGACTTGTGAGACACTGGTGACCTATGGTCTTCTGATAGAGGTGTACCAAGACCTCACTGCTACTATCAGATGTTTAAGTTAACTGGGTGACAAGGGTTTGTATATATTGATACAAAAGATTCATTATACTCACTTTCTTTAACATTTGTATTTCACAAACACTCACCTGACTTCTGGAGTGGTTATTTTAAGCTCCCTTGATCCTCCTTTTCTGCAGCCAGGGGTGTTAAATACAGGCTGACACTGTCACTTCTGTGAACGCTAAATATTACCTTAATACTGAATAACATGTATTTTTTTAAGAAATCCCTTTCTCATCCACCCAGGAACTTCTATAAAAAGTAGCGACCTGACAAGTTATAATAATGATTGTCAAATCGGTTTACTTACGGTCTCTCCAAATTAACTATTCTAATTTGCACCTCAGGTTGATGTACAAAGGGGCTCTGTTAGCAGGAATCTAAGCACTACAATTTAAAAAAAGAAACATTCACGTGAAGTCAAATCTCTTCATACTCTGGAATTTGGTGACAAGCTTTAGAACCTCAAATATAGCGACTTCAGCCTACGAGTGATGTTCAATTTGGATTTTCTTCAAGATTTCTATTTCAAGGAGAATATTTAGTCCATATTGTCTTGATGTCTTAAAATAGTTCTAGTGATCAATTCCATTTATTCTGTTAGAGTCAAATTAAACTAATTCTATGTTCTGTTTTTTTCCCTTTCCTGGTACCGCCTTTAATTCTGTGACTTGGTTACATCACACTATTTCACTGAGTCAGACATTTGCATAATAAATGCCTAGCAGCTAGTTTGGCAGAAAAAATGGATTCAGCACAGCTGCTCTTTTGTTGTTAGCAGTGCTAGGTCAGGCGTGTGTGAGCTGACCAATCAGAGCAGACTGGGTATTCAGAAGTGGGGATCCTTCAAGAGACAGGAGGTAAAACAGAGCATTTCAGAAAGAGGGGGACTACAGTGCTGCAACACTGGACAGTATGAGACAACTGATGTGTTTTTTGAACACTAAACGTGTAAACCTGTTCTAGTAGTAATCCAAAATAAAATTATGAACCTGAAAAAAATGATAAGACTCCTTTAATACATGAAATCAGAAGGAAAACTCAGGAGTATTGCTTTGAGTTCACACTTATTGATCTATAATTTAGAGCCTTATTAGTATCATGAAAAAAGTTAGCTGGAAGATTCTTTGTATGTAAAAGAAATTGAAGCTTTTTTTGGCAGCAATAATTTATATTAAGCGTCACAATCATGACTTCAAACGCCCCCAAAGTCTTTAATAAATCAGATGTGATGAGGAAACTATACAGCCAATATAGAGTGAACAGAGTTATTTATCTACATGAAATTATTCGACTTGTTGGTTGCTTTTGGGGTTCAGGGCTCAGTCAATGCAATATGCAGCCAAATGACAGCCACAAAAGGAGTATCCTTATTGAGTTATGACTCAATCATCTCTCCACCTCATATCGAGGACCAAAATCTGGTACCCAGTAGCAACAGACTGCAGTATGATGGACAGTGTGTATTACATTGTATATTATAGCCTTCAGAACTCAATGGACCCTGAGCCATGAAGCATTGTGCCATAGTATACAGAGTTTTAAATTAAATTAACTTTAATCTTTAAATTCCACTAAACCCGCTGATATCTGCAAATGCGTCTTTATTAGTGTTGAAGATTTCCAACCTCCACAGAACAGCATGAATCTGCAGTTTATATTATAAAATGGTTTCAACTCTCACTCGTCTTTTACACACGCAAACATGTTAAGAATTGGCTGCTCAAACTCTTCTGGTTCTAACCCGTTGGCTTGGTACCGCAGACAAAATTGATATATCCTGTGTAGTAAGGCCATCACAGTAAACAGCTCCACGTAGAGTCTGTCTGTGTGAAGATAAACAGCTACTATAACTACCTGATTTACAATTCCAACCAAACCTTCTTGGTGTCACTCAATCAACACATTTAAACTGATAACTGATGTTAAAGTAGTCATCATTAAGTCAAAGGGTAGCTTTGGCAGTTGGCTCCATCAAGACAGCCTTTTCCCACACCAACAGACAACCCAGTACCAACATTAGAAATTAATTAATTAATGTAGTGAAACTACAATCGTATTCATTTCTTCGTTTTTATTCCAAATCAACACACACACCTTTCTTGACTGGTGATCAGAGGTGGAGTATTGATTCATCTTGGTTGAGAGCTCCCATTGGCCACAAACAGCACACACTACTCACCCAATCCATCTCTGCCGTCTTTTTGTCATCAGCCAGACAAAGACTGTGACTGACATCACTGTGATATGGTCTCAGTACACATGTCCACAGGGGGAAGGCTTGACATAGAAAAGCAGGAGGTTTTTTAGAGTGACTCATCTGAGCAAGGGAAAGACCAAGAACGAGGAGAAAACCTCCAACAGTTGTCTGATTCTCTGACATCGGCAAGTAAATGCAAAGCAGAACATTTATTTTCCAAACTCTACAATAAAAAGTATGAACCAATTTATCTGATTTTAAGCACCAGGCATGCACAGTGTAGTGTGTGTTCTTCATGTACAGCAACAATATGTGTATTACTTTTCTTAGTCTCACAGGTAGAGTAGTAATATAGAGCACGGTTGTTTATAGGGAAGTGAGTTATGGTTTAGTTTATCAGAATTATTCTATTAATATTAATAGAATCAGAAGATTTTGGGGTACATACTGTAGACTTTTTCCTGGTTTACACCTGAATCAGATCTTTGAAAAACAAACACAAATCCCCACAAAGTGTGTGGCCCTAAACTATATGTACAATTAGATTAGATTTGACTGGAAATGATCAGGTGCTATCCCTCTTGTTCGTAAAATTTCCTAAATGTACGATGTGTGTCTCTCCATCCCCCATCTGCAGTTGTTTTTGCAGTCATCGGTTCATGAAATGCAGGGAATTGAGGCTGTGTTCAGACTGCCAGCCCAAATCATTTTTGGAAATTTGATTTTTGTAAGTCAGATCCAACTCACATTTGAAGGTGGTCAGAAACGTGATTCAAAACACATTTCTACAGTCACTCGTATTGAATCTAAAGCATCTTTTGTGTCACTTGCAAGGCGACACACATCGGTGACGTCACATCCAGAGGGAAAACAGAAGTGCATCCATGCAGCTGAGCAGAAGAAGACAACAGAGACAACGGTCTGTGGCGTCTTGCTGAATTACACAGTATGCTCCACGACTTGACAGACTGATTGTTTGGAGATTGAGATCATTGATCATGCTTCTGTGATGGAAAGCAACATCAACAGCGTATGGAGTTACTGATAGCATAGATACCATAGCAACCAGTGCTAGCATGTTGGTGATGATTGATTGGTGAAAATCTGATCTGATCACCTGCAATAAATAGTGCTGGCACTCCATCTTTCAGATGCAATTTGAGAAACCAATCAGAAGCATGAAGCCTGCTGTGAGAACAAAGCCTCAATCAGAGACATTTTTGTAAAGTCTGCACTGGAAGCCTGTAAAAGGTTTGCATCAGGCCCTGTAGACTGAATGAATTGTGGGTTTGGACAGCTTTCAGCACTAGCAGACTCCCCATTAATGCACTCATAAAGCCTGTAAGAGCGGTGAAGTCCAGAGATTCAGATACATCTTAACTGAGCTGTGTAATGATGAATCCATGGTGCTGTCTGTGGTGCTGAAGAAGCAGATGCATTCATTATTACACCCTTTCCTCTCTGGCCTGCCCTCCTGTCAGTTTCGTATTGGATAGATTATACTCTCTAAACTATATTATAAACACTGTGTTCTGTACTATGTTGTAGCCTTTACACTCTGTGGAGTAGTGTCACCTTCTTGGTCAAAGTAACTACCAATATTGTGTAGTTGAGGTTATGCAAGAGGATCATAGAGACACACTGATGATGCCTGGAGTATTACTGTAATATTGCAATATTTATTTTTATGATCATTCAGCATTTTGTGTAACAAAATGTTCTAGTGGAGGGATTACCGATTTTTACTATAGGGTTTGGGGTTGGGGTCAGTATTAAGTTGGGGTGGCGTTTGGGCCATCTACACCATTAAAAATGAGCGAATCTGACAATATTTTTTTCATTCAGCTGATGAAGTTATTACAGTCCAATCAGCGGCAGTAATGTTTCACATTACCCAGCCTGAGGTGAAACACAGAGGAGCAGTTTATTTTCTTTTAGATTAGTTTAGATGAAACTAATGTGCGAGGAAAGTCAATCGCTGTGGCAAATGTAATAACAATGTAAGCACATTAACAGAATATGAAATAAGGACAAGTAAAAAAAAAAAAATGGAAATTAGCTGCTGTACGACTTTTTAAAAAGGGAACCTGATGAAAATGTTGCCGTCTTGACTACACCGAGGCGGGATGATCAAATATCTCTGTCAGCCTGTCAGGAAGTCTGATATCGTTTATTGCTGAGTAACATGATACTGAAATTAGTGTCTCTAATATTCTGTCCAATCCAATTGAATCAATGAGACTAGACTGAAAACAAGACTTATTGCAGGTCTGTCTGAGATTGGATAGCTATGTGTATTTAAAGGAGTATTCCACTGATTTGATTAGAAGAGTTTTTGTTGACATAGCCGTTGAAAGCTTGAAAATGAGAGCTCAGATGGGCCCGCACAGGAAGAAACACAGGATTAATGAGCCCTGTCATTATCCCAGCATCCTGAGTGCCTCTACACACCACTGTCCCTTCAGGGCAAGCTGTTACACACAGTTGTGTGACTGCGTTTACTTATATACACTCATAAGTTGCATAAGTCTTCCTGACTGGTCCACTGAGGACCAGTCAAACTGGGCCCGTGGAGACGTCATCAGCTTCCCTCCGTCCTTCCTTCACCTGCTTTGATGTTTTAGACTGGTGGAAAATGCAGGAGTGTAGTACATAGTGTAAACAAACACACACAGACACACACACTCACGTGTCGGGTGCAACACAGCTGCAGTCCTGTAGGTGTTCCCTATGGACTGGCCAAAAAATCAGCCAGGAATGAGGCATTGATTTTGTTTGTGTGGCAGCCTGTTGTTAACGCTGTGCTGACCCGGATGACAACCACATGAATTTAATGGCTGGGAAGTAGACAGCTTTCCCAGACAATTACCATCAAATCTCTTCCCTAATGTGAGATCTCACCCTCCCTCCAAGCTTTTTCCATTCCAGCCTGATTCCTCTCCTCTCCCCTCCATCTCAGGTGCCCCTGGCCACCATCAAGGTGATTTACTCCCCAGGGTCCCTGTGTCTCTTTGTGTCTCGCAAGTTAGTCACTTTATGATTGACTGAAGCTATAAAAGCATCTGCAGCACAGGGAAAAGAGGAGACACGGATGGGGTACAAGGAGAGTTTTTACACCATCAACTGGTCTTGACTGTGAGGTGATGACAACCACACATGGGTGGGACTTTCACATGCAAAGGCGGGGTGACGTCCTCCACATAAATACTGGCAGTCACCCTGTGAGTGACTCCTCGTCAGCTCAGGAACGCGTCCCTCAGTGCTCAGCGCAGGAAAATCAAACATGTCGTTTTTTGCGCCTCTGACTATGAGAATCCGACAGGGCTGACATCAAGACAATGCCTCAAGATGACGAGTCGAGTTTGAGGAGGTGTTTCATTCAAGCGACCGGGGACGACAGAGTTGATTTTGACCTCAGAGAACGTGAAAACCGCGCGAATACGGCGGGAGACGCGCATCACGCACCCTGACAGTGGAGAGGATAAAGCGCACAGGAGCGCACAGGTAGGTTGGATCCAAACTACTAATATGAAGGCATTAGTGTCACAATGTGTTTAGGCCGTTCATAAAATTTTGAATTTGTGCTGCTTTTGAGAAGACATTCACATTTTTAGCATTTCGTGTATGAGTAATTTATTTTCCAGGGGTCTGACGCGACAATAGTTTCGAGCCTCAATTTATTCAAGTTAATCTCAAGATTTAGGGGGACACTGAACACTTGACTCTTGTGACTGTGGGCTATATCTGCTTTAGTTTGGTGGACAAAAATGTCAAGCCTGGCGCAGCCTGGGGGGGTGACAGAGGCTGCGAGTGTTTGTGTTCCCAACATCGCGCTGCGGGTTGCGCGTCACTCCCGTGTTTTGGAGCGCGGTTCACTGAGTCTGCACGTCACACCGTTTATTTGTGCAACACGTATTCACAGCCTCGGGTTGCAACGTCGGACAGCTGATAGTTTGCAGATGACTATTATATTAGGTCACCCACAAGGCACCAGGTAAGGGCATGCAGGTGGCCAACGGACTTCTCATTCTCCGGGTTACCGTGCGAGTGCGTTGTATAATACATTCAGGTAAACCCTCACAACCGTTACATCCCATAAAGATGGGATTCAGGATCAGTTCGGTGCACATTCTCCGAAAATGTCGTGAACGCTGCCTGTTCTACAAGGCAAAGTGGAAAAAGAAACATTTAAGATCCAGAGGAAACGAAGTGTCGACTGGAGCAAAGTCACAGGTGCAGCCGTATTAAAGCTACCCTTTACTTCGCCTCCTGTTGAACTTTAATGAACCTATTTGTAAACTGATTCTCAGCTCATTCATTGCGAGTCATCACATTTTGTGTGTTGTGTGCGACAGAATATTGTTAAGCCTTAAAATCAGTAATTTTTTTGTACACCGAAAGGATTTCTGCTGTACAAAATCATATTTACTCTGTGTGTTCTGCCCAGAAACCCACTTCAAGAATTTTCATGTTAACATCATGTATTTTTATCACGCGAGCCCTCCAGCTCTTAATGGTGTTGGCTTCTTGCCCACTTGGCTGCAGCTTCTTCTTCTCTTTTTTTTCTGTCTCTGTCTTCTCCTTAATGACATCGAATCCAAAAGCAGTGACAGTCTTGAAACCTGCTTAACTAAGGTCATGTTCTTCTAAAGTGCAAATTCCCATTAAGAGAAATTACTTGTTGGCCACATGCCCAGACAATTCAGTGGAATGTTTCTCTCCTCTCCTGTTAAATGTGGGCATCTTGCCCAGAGAGTGGTGTGTTTTTGTGAAAGTGCGTAGTGCAATAGGCAGACATAATATGTTTTTTTTTTCCCCAGGGTTGCAATGACTTGTCAATTAATCGATTGGTTGAATGTAAGAAAATCAATCGCCCGCTATTCCTATGATCTCATAATTGTAAAGAAAAAAATATTTTATTTTTTTTTTTCAATTTAAACTGAAGAGATCATTGAGGGTAACAATGACATCAAGTCAAACAAAACAAAGAAAAGGAAAGGAAAAAACAATAACAAGGAGTGATACTGAAGAATGTAAAAGGCAGTCCCACAATGGGCTGGTAAAAATCCATTAACAAACTATTGGTTTACGATTATTTGATAAAAAATCAAATAACTTAAAATAACAGTCAGTTACATAAAAGCCCTAAACCTAGTGGTTCTGCCACACAAGTTAATAGATTGAAAGTGAAATAAAAAAAAACAGTAAAATAGTGATGATTAACATAATTGACCATTAATAAATACAGTTACTTAAAACAATTACTTGTAGAGATCCAAAAGAGCCAAAAGGTATTGATTTGGTTCCAGGAGAAAGATGCTGTAAAATTAAAAGCAGTCTTTCCAAGTTTGTATAGAGTGGGTCTGATACAAACCCTCTGAGAAGTGAAGCACTCTTGACAGATAATGCAGTAGCTTTCCAGTCGGAGGCCTCAAAAAGATACCAGTGAATATCACATCTTTCTTTGAGGGGTAAACCATAACTCTCAGTGCAGAGTGAAAGACATAGTCCAGAGGATTGAGACTTAGAGAGGATGCCAAGACTGCCCTGGAAAAAAAAAACTTTTCCTACAAAACGAGGAAAGATGATTTTATATGTGTAGAAGTTGTCAATTATCTGTTTCAGTCCACTGACAAGATTATCTCCAGTATGTGGTGGTTTGCTGGTTTTGCTGGTGGTTTTCCTTCAAAAAATGCTTAGCTGCTTTTCTTTGTCATTTATGATAGTAAACAAAGAGTCCTTTGGTCCTATATTTTTTAGCATGGGATGTTGTTAAAGTGAAACTCTCGCCAAAATGCAACCTAGGCTTTATTTGTGAATGTATATGATATAGATTTACCGTAGTTTCGTTTTTCGGGCAAGTTAATTTTGGACGGGAGGCCATGGGGCACTGAGCTAGCATCAAAAATCGTTATTTTTAAAACACTAAGAAGGCTCGACACAACATGAAACTTTGCTCGTAGCATCACCAGGGTCTATACACATGAACACGAGCATTGAGAACATTGTTTGTGTACACAGAGTTTACTAAATAGCAGGTTTTTGAACAAACTCACGTTAGCTGCTGTGTCTCCGGCGCGCGGCTGTCATGGCAGACAAAAAGCATCCATCCGCCGCCTGCGACCTAACAGGAAGGAGAGTAATGGTGGACCCCTCCTCAAGCTTAGTTCCATACGAATGCACGGATAATTTGTTGTCTTGTTGTTAGCGAAAAAACAATATTGACCTTCAAGTTGAAAAAGGAGCCTCATATAAGAAACAATACTACAAAGAAAATCCTTAAAATTGCGTCTTTCGTTGTAATTATGCATTTACCCGAAGGTTTGACTCATATACATTCACAAATAAAGCCTAGGTTGAATTTTGGCGAGAGTTCCACTTTAACAGGATGGTTAGACATTTTTCCCATGTAATAATTTTAAATTTGTTTCTGTCTTTTCTCTCTTGAGGTATTTCCATTTGTTATCCAAACGGACAGCAGCTCCTTCAACATGGATGACAACTGGATGTCGGTATCAGAGAACATCAGCATGTCTCCCTCGCAGCCCTACCCCATGTACAAAACCTCCAACAATATCTCAGAAGTGCCCGCGCCGATGCCCTTCGACGTGATCACTGCAGTCATCTACACCATCGTCTTCATCGTGGGTCTTCTGGGTAACACGTTGGCCATCTATGTGGTGGTTCGCTACGCCAAGATGAAGACAGTAACCAACATGTACATCCTCAATCTAGCCCTGGCAGATGAACTCTACATCCTGGGAATTCCCTTCCTTGGCACTAACAGTGTGCTTTCCTACTGGCCATTTGGTGATTTCCTCTGTAAAGTGTGCATGACCATTGACACCATGAGCCAGTTCGCCTCCACCTTTTGCCTGACGGTGATGAGCATCGATCGTTACCTGGCTGTGGTTCATCCTATTCGCAGTGCCAAATGGAGGAAGCCGCAGGTGGCCAAGATTTCCAATGCCATGGTGTGGGTTGTGTCCTTTCTGATTGTGCTGCCAGTCACAATCTACTCAGGTGTACAGAGGGATTTCAACACCTGCAACATAACCTGGCCTGAACCGCAAGAATTGTGGTCCATTGTTTTCATCCTGTACACTTCCATCCTGAGCTTCTTCGGTCCTCTGCTTGTCATCTGCGTCTGCTACCTGCTCATTGTCATCAAGGTAATGCGACAGAGGAAACTGGCCACTGATTTTCATTGGTGTCTAAGTCAATAATTTGAATTGTCCAATTTTCCAATTTTCCTGCCCTTGTAATCTCAATGAACTTTGTCAATATACCATCTCGCTTTCAGGTGAGGTCAGCAGGCATGCGTGCAGGCCGGACTAAGCGCCGCAAGTCGGAGCGCAAGGTGACGCGCATGGTGGTAGTCATCGTGTTGGTGTTTGTCATTTGTTGGCTGCCTTTCTTCACTTCTAACATTGTCAACCTGATTCACACCATCCCTGAGACCAACACCACCATCTACTTCTCCCTGGTCATCCTCACCTACGTCAACTCCTGTGCCAACCCAGTCCTCTATGGCTTCCTCTCTGACAACTTCAAGCAGAGCTTCCAGAAGGTGCTCTGCATCCACAAACCGAATTGTGTCGGCGCTACAGACCAGCTGGGAGGTAGAAAGAAGGCCCCCGTGGACAACCACAATCCTGTCTTCACACCCAGATGTCATGCACGGAATGGGCAAATTCAGAGCATTGAGGTATTGTACGAACAATATTCATGTGATCCATGTAATTCCTGACATATGTTCTTCTTGATTACAACATTCAACAGCAGGCATCGTCAGCCAGTTTAAAATTTCAGCTTCTGATTCCCATTATTGCCCATCCTGAAGCCAGAAGGCAATACTTTAATATTGAATCTTACACACAAGGACGGAAAGTGAGAGATGGGATAATATTATACTTTAGGACCAGAACCAAACCAAATCTACCCTGTACATGTGGATTAGTGCCATCAGCAGCATCTCCCAAATGTCCCGCGTTCAAATGTGACCTCCAGATATAAAGCCCACCACCAAGTTGTCTGTCATCAGTGATGTTTTTTTCGTTCCGTCTTTACTGTATCCCTGATCTCTGTGTCTGTTGTGTTGTTTCAGCAGCCCGTCCAGGTGGAGGCCATTGGGAATCTTGACAGCAAGCCTTTAACTTCAAACACAGTGGTGAATGGACAGCAATCACTATGAGTTTTCAAGCTTCATGTGTTAGTGTGCAACCACATGGGACCTTTACTCTTGGACCTTGTATTGATAGGTATTTGTTTTTTTGTTTTTTTTATTATTGCCGATTCTTTTGTGACTGTAACATTTAAAGAGAAGACCAGTGGAGCGAAGTAGTGTGAGATGACTACGCAGAGCAGTCATCACAGAGCCCGGTGTTTCTGTTTGTTATTTACGTCTTTGTACTGTAGCTAGGTGGGCAGCATTGTTCGAAGCATTATTTTACGTAACGATGTACGATCTCAGTATAATACAGTATACAGTCGCCATAAGATGTTTAAACGCTGTAAATTCTCAAATAGCTTTATTTAGACTTTTATTTTGAAACGGGCTCATATTGGAGACAGGCGTTTTCTTGTTTTATTTTTTAGCTGTGATAAGCTGTGAAAATGAAACAGCACAGCCAGGTGGATTCATCTCTTCTCCTCACACGTGCTGGAGTGCACGCCGGATGGCGACGCAAAGGAGCCACATACCTTATTATCAATTCCTGACTCACCATGGACTGTGAGCTTTGACATTTGATGCCGCCATTACTCGGAAGTTGCTGGACAACACTGTGGCATCTCCACAGCTGCAACTTGAGCTGTTAACAATGGTATGATCAGTTTGAGCTTCTTACTGTCCAGTAAGACGGACCTGTGGATACTTTAGAGGGAATATTTATGTTAGAGACACTGTGAATTTCAGTTTAGTAGGTCATTTTAAATATGGGGTCTTGAGACAGTCCCACACAAAAAAAAAACAGTTTTTAAGAATCAATCATGAATATTAATAAACGATCAAGTCTGCTTTGCATGCTGATATGTGCCTGCACGAAACAAAGCTGTTGTGTGCACATCTATATCCACTAATAGACAGTTGATGCTTATAGTAGCTGTGATTTATCAACATTATGGCAGGTTGATGTTTCAGACTGAAGCACTTTATTGTTATTTCATTTCAAAAGAGAACAATGGCAGCTTCACGCTTGAATGTCTCTCCATGTAAAATGGCTTCATTTCTATGATTTTTGTAAATGAGGTCAAAGCAGTTTTATTGCAAAAACAAAACCAAAAAAAGAGGGCACAAAAAGAAGTAAAAGTGTTGTGTTTTCCTCGGGCAGATCACTGAAATAGATCTGGATGTATTTTGTGATATGACTTAAAATTACTTGCCCTGGAAACGATAATAGAAATCTGAAAAGTCGTCGGCAAAATGAAGCAAGGCGGTCCAGAGTTTCCCTGTGAGCTGACTTTTTATTCTTGTTAATGGTGGTGGGGTTTTATTTGTTTTGTTTTTTTCCCCAGATCCATGATCTAGAATCCCTTTCACTGTCAGTTTAATAAATGCAACCATATCAAAACCCAAAGTGGAGTGTGAAGTGTTTTTATTTGTTTGTTTCTTTAATAATCTATCTTGACACAATGTCATGTGCACCTTGAAATAATTATTGCTCATTAAATATTTAGGTTTTTTTCGTGCCAAAATGGGAAGACTGCAGCAACCGGTGCGAGGAGGAAGGATTGCAGCAACCAGTGACTCTTTCAGTTAACATGTGAAATACAAAAAGTGTGATGGAAATGAAAAACCAACAATCTGACTGTAACTGCTTGAAATTAGTACATATTACAAAGGAGCTGATTTGCGTTTCATTGCACCTTGTTTATCAGCAGTATATAAGAAGATTATCTAGCTGAATATTACGCACAATTAAACAAAGATAAAAAGTGGTTAATAAAACCTTCTGGCAGCTGATGTCCTGGAAAAGTAACACTTCATAATAACCATCATTAATACATGGTACATTTTAAGTCAATTAAATGAATGACAACAATGAAAAACTTCATAAACCATTTATTACCCAATTGCTTATAGTTATATTTATTGAAATTGTATTTTCTACTGATGTTTGATGCACTTTGTGATGTTTTCAGCTGTAGTAAATGTTCTGTATACCTTGAGCCAAGTGCACATTTGCAGTGTGTGACAGTTGAATGTGCATGTTGTGTTGTGTTTACTGTTGGAACAATGTCTATGCTGCCCTCTTGACAAGTAGATTTTAGTCTCAAAAGGGCTTTTACCTGGTTAAATAAAGAATATACACGTACATGGAATTGTGTAGCACACCGGTACAGTACATGAAAGGATTCGCTGCTGCCTCTGGACCAGATGTGTCTTCGGTAGTATACTTGATCTCCTCTACCTGAGAATGTTTATCCTTTACTGCTGTGTCCACTGCTTTATGTCTTCCCTCATTTTTCTTCCATATATTGGCCCTTATTGCACGTCTGTTTACTGAAAACCTGTTCTTGTGACTGGGCGTGGGGGTGGAAACAGCTCCGTGCCTTCTGCCACTTCAGGTTACCTTGGTGTTTATGGTCATGCTGCTTTTGTTCCATCAATGTCAATGGCAAGCAAAAGATCCAATAGTATTAACAAACAGAGAAAACAGCACATTTTTTCCAGAATGGTGTTCTTTTTATCCTCTGATTGTTTGGTGACAGAATCGAAATTGAAATATGAACAGAAATATGCACATGAAATTAAGAATGTGTTGCACGAACACACAAACATCCAGAGGTGTAGTCCAGGGTATACGCAGGTATACGGCGTATACCCACTTATTTTTCAGTCAGAAACGGTTATTTAACTAGTTAATAATGTAGAACTTTGTCTGGTCAGAATTCTGAGAAAAAAGTTCTGACTTTTTTCTCAGAATTCTGACCAGACAAAGTGAGAAAAAAGTTCTGACTTTTTTCTCAGAATTCTGACCAGACAAAGTTCTACATTATTAACTAGTTAAATAACCGTCTGAGATTAAAGTCAGAATTCTGAGAAAAAAGTCAGAACTCAAAAACAAAATCACATGTGCAGACTTCTGACTTTAATCTCAAAATTCTGACCTTAATCTCAGAATTCTGACTTTTTTCTCAGAATTCTGACTTTAATGTCAGAACTCAAAAAAAATTCACGTGTCCCTAATCCTCTTCCGTAGATTTTGATATTATTCAACCTTTTCATTATTCTTTTTGTTAGGGATACCAAAAAGGAAGAGACAGCAGAAGATTGACTTATTTTTCAAGTCAAGGTGTCATGTAAGTGGAGTTATGTGACAGGAGAGAAACAGAAAGCTCGCTTTCAATCCATAAATGCACTAATTCAAGTTTATAGTAGTACATTCATATTCTTGCATTAATGCCATGTAGGTGTTCATTTGCATAACTTAAAGCTATTTGTTGGAGCTTAAAACCTTCTTTTCAATGAAGAAAATCTCATACATCAACTCATCCCTGTTACTGCTGCTCTCAGAAACTAGAAAAGAATAGAAATGAAGACAATGAAATGCAATAAAACTATTAAAATCTTAAATAATAAGAGGAATAAAATAGAGGACAATAAAGGCTAGGATGAAAGATTAGTTAAAACAGATTAGAACAACAAAATATATGTAAAATAAATAATATAAGCAGATAAAAGAACAAAAAAAGAAAGGAATGTTTCCTAATCAAAATTCAGGCTGTAGTGGTTTGTTCTAAGTTTATATAAAATATTTCAACACTTCCATGATCAGGAATATTAACATTGAGTTCTTTATGTAGGATGTTTATGAGGAAGTGAAGTCCAGGAGTCAGGACAAAGGAGAGCTAAGGAATAAGGAATAGTTCACACAAAATACATAGTTGTCTCTCACTA
>OMLP01022427.1:0-45074 GCA_900302685.1 Spondyliosoma cantharus | reverse complement strand
AATTCAAGTTTATAGTAGTACATTCGTATTCATGCATTAATGCCATGTAGGTGTTCATTTATGTAACTTAAAGCTGTTTGTTGGAGCTTAAAACCTTCTTTTCAATGAAGAAAATCTCATACATCAACTCATCCCTGTTACTGCTGCTCTCAGAAACTAGAAAAGAATAGAAATGAAGACAATGAAATGCAATAAAACTATTAAAATCTTAAATAATAAGAGGAATAAAATAGAGGACAATAAAGGCTAGGATGAAAGATTAGTTAAAACAGATTAGAACAACAAAATATATGTAAAATAATTCATAAAAGCAGCTAATCAAAATCCAGGCTGTAGAGGTTTGTTCTAAGTTTATATAAAATATTTCAACACTTCCATGATCAGGAATATTAACATTGAGTTCTTTATGTAGGATGTTTATGAGGAAGTGAAGTCCAGGAGTCAGGACAAAGGAGAGCTAAGGAATAAAGAGTAGTTCACACAAAATTTATAGTTGTCTCTCACTTTTTGGGGTAAACTAAATAGAGTAGTCTTACATGTCACTGTTTCTAAAACAGGGCGTTTTTCTTGGCTGCGTTAAAAAAGTGCAAAAATTGAGAGTATACCCACTTCTCCAGGGACCACTACACCACTGCATACATCCACTTGTTGTACATTTTCCTCATTGACCCACATTGTGACTTAGTAAGAAATTGAAGTTGTAAATCAGCAAATCTCAGAGGTGCATTTATATCTTGGCAGAAATGGCAGTGTTTTTCCCCTCCCATTAATTTGTGATAGCATAAATAATTCTACAGCAGCACAAATCTGTACTCAGTCCCTTGCACTGTACATAGCTGCTCATGCTCTAGGCAGTTTTTGACTTTGGTTTTGGAAGGTATAAAGCTCTGCAGTTTACAACACAGAAGGCATATTTCATCTCACATGAACAGACAAAAAAGAATCTCCAAAATAGCCAAAGGGAGGCTGCAGGACATGGTGACCGATGGAGACAGTGGAAGCCATCTCTAGGCTTGTTTTTTCGGTAGACTTGCTAGCTTGTCTGTTTGTATAACAGAAGACGGCAAACGTAGAAGAAACGGCACAACACAACCATCCTCAGAAAAGTTGTAAAACTGTCTAAAGCATCGAGAGCGAAGATTGCAGCAAAGTTTGTCAATCCCCCTGCTGTATTCATTTACTCTTTTGCCTCCGGTTAGTTTTGATATTATGAAATTTGAACAATGCAAAGAGTTAAAAAAAAATGACCTGGGAAACTTGACAATATCATCCTTATTAGTTTTCCATCCACAACTCATGAAAGTTGGAAGAGTGGGCTGGTTCTCATTAATTGCAGTCCTGGTACATTTGGTGCTGCAGGCCAGACTGCATCCCCAGTGATCTTTCCCGAACCAATGATTTATTTACACTGAGGTTTGCATGGCCTCTGAATGAAATATACAGGCACACGAGGACTCACTGGACAGCCCAAGTGGAAGACAGCTTTAGACCCAACTTACATAATAACGTGATGTAGGATAATTATTCATAATGTGCCGGATATTTTGAAAATCAACGAAACAGCATTAAACAAAGAAGCATTTCGTACTGTATGCCGCAGCCAGCATTTCCATCTATCTGTAAATACATTAACAAATTGCCCAATCAGGGAAGGTTGATGGGGCAATTAACCAGACGTACATTCACCAACCAGTTTTAAGTCTTTTCTTTTGTAAAACCACAAAATATTATTTGAAAACACTTCAGATAAAGCATAAATTTGACCTTCGTTTCCAAGTAAGTCCAAGGTCTTCTTTGTCTCATGTACGAAGCCCTAATGGACTCATAACTGATTGCAGAAGGACAGAAACGACGCCCTGGTACTTCACATTTGGGGAGAATAGATACCAGGCGCTTTTCCACAAACTGACGCACAGGGCAACAATGAGACCAGTCCACACGAAAACAACTTCAACAAGTGACACAAAGGTCAGATTTATGCTTTTTGGGAAATGTGTTCAATAATACTTGTTCAGTTTTCCAAGTGAAAGACTTTAAGGGTGAAGACTGACTGGTTGAGTTGGCAGATCTGCATCTGGTTAACTACCTCTGTTAAAGAGCAGCTAAACGCTGCTTCCCTGAACTTTAGGACCGTCTGTCAGAACCGGCCTCTCAGGCAGGCTTCTTTCACGCCTGCTGATAAATCATCTGAACAACATGCACTTCAGTTTATTTATTTTGCAGGTAATGACAGAGGATGAATACAGATCTCCAAAACTCTCTTTAATTTCATCACGTAAGTCCCAATGTTGACCAAGAACATCTGAAGCTTCCAGATGTACCCCATTGTTTTTGCAAAAGCAGTGACAATGTCACAGCCTGTATGCAGGTCAATGACAGCCTGATTTACTGCTGAGTTGTCCAGTCCCCCCTCTTTTGTTTATTTGATCTGTTTTTGCAGTTTTCTAGACATACTATCAGCAAGTCATTATCTTCAGGGACACATTTACCACTGCTTCTTGTGTGACCTCTCTCCTAAACCTTCGCCATTTTTTTGTGATGCATTTTACCCCTTAAATGTACCCGTAATTGACTTTGTGAAGCAAATTGAATTAATTACTTCGCAAATCACATCTGGTTTCCATTATAGTTATCCCTATCAGCAGTTCTGCCTTTTTACTTGCCTTGTTGAAAATCGGCCCACATACTTATTGTACCATTTCCTGTCATAAAGATTGTAAAGATTGAAATAGAATTTGTTGAATGTGAAAAATTAGTTATGATGATGCAGTGTTGATGAGGTGTATTCTCATGAAAAAGATCATAGTTTAGGTTCTGGTAGTCGATGGCAACTGAGACATCAGTTTTGTTTACGTCCGAGATTATGGTCTTTTATCATATCTTGTTTAATCTCTCTTCATTGTGAGACTAGCACAACAATTCTCTTTAATTGAGACTGGAAAGAAAAGGGCATCATGAGGATACCACTTATTCTCAATACCTCATGAAGTTGCGTCATTTCAAGACAATAATATTCATGAATGCTGATTGAATTATTTTCGTTTTAAGCGGTCGCGTTCACGCTCTTTGCTCAGTATCACAACCAGGAAATCAATCGGATTCTTTTTAAGTGGAAGATTGCGTCGAGCGTGGGACGAGTGCTTGTCATCAGTGTTCTCGAGCTGCTGGGAAGAAAAAAAAAAAATCAGACAACAGGAAGCCGGCTGAACCTGGCTCTATGGACACACAAGATGTGTTTGTTGACACACTGAGAGGAGGTGGCGGGTGAGTATTTCTCTAAATAAACTACATGTCAGTCTCTGTAGTGACCATGAAGAAAGGAATCCAAGCATTTATGTTGGTGGAGGTGAAAGAGATGCTGCGAGTCACTGACATCTGAACGGCAGGAAGTGAACTGTGAAAGTTTTAGTTTCATATTCAAAAGAGTATGCTGTCCGTATGTGAGGCAGGGGGGGAGCACATCATTCTCATTAAACACTGACGAATGTTTAGTAAAACATTGTTTATGTTTGTGATCAATACTTTAGACAGTTTCTCCCCTCAGGTGATGTTCGCCGCTCCTCCTCACACACCCTGACATTCAGAGAAATGTTTATAATTAGTACACAAAAGCTGAGGTGAGGCTAATTATTGTGAAGGACTGCGGGGGTACTTGGCTGCCAGTCCCTCTAGGAATTTATTATTCATCAACTGAAAATAATGCCTTCTTTCCAACCTTTATAAGATCTTTACAATAGCTATAAACATTAATAATTGATTTGCGGTTGAAACTTAGTTTTTGATCCTCAGCCATCCAATAAAAGTACCTACAATAATCAGGGAGCGTGTGCTTCATTAAAAGCAAGCCTATCAGCAATACCATTTCTATAGTTGATAATTCAACTACATTCAGTTCATAATGAGTTTGATGGGTGGATGGATGGAAATGGATATTGCACACTGAATAGAATACGGGGAAGGTAGAGAAGTAGTTTAATAAATCACAGCAGTGCTCCTTACACCTTAAGACGCGAACAATTTCCTTTTTTTTTTATCTGTGTTGCATTGCAGCAATACAAAAAGCCAGTCACAGCCCAACCCCAAGCTGAAACGGTGTATAGATTTCAAGTTCAGATAAAAGTCCAAAACGCTTTCTCCTGTGCGTTTCAGCGTTTCGTGCATGAAGAGCGAGGAGCACTGAGGGGACCAGAGGGAAGAGACGGAGGAGTGAGCTTCCCTGTGTGGCTAATTAAAGCTGAGAGCTGTGCCCTTCTCCATCCCACAGTGTTTTCTCCTCCCTCTGCCACTGTCTATTTCAATAATGTATACAAGATAGTGAGTCCACTACACCAAACCCAAGTTATAATATGCATGCAGCCACTCAGTAAGTCAGAACACTCTGAAAACCAAGATGTCCGTGCTTACTTTGTCATTCAACATCACTTGAAAACTCTCTCTACTTCCATTTCTCCTTTTGAAAGAAGGGTCATTTTTAAGCAACATTTGCATTTTGTAAGAAAATTGCCAGCAGCGCTACAAGTCTGATAAGAAGCAGAAATATAGTAGATTTTGGACGACTAGAGTTTTCCAGTTATGATTATGTTTGCTCTTATTTTCTCCATTTACATCATTCTACATCATAGCATGTGGTGCGAGGAGACAAAGTGGCCTTTTCCTCACACAGGTTTCTTTTTCAGCTGGACCGATTTGATATTTTGGCAACTCTGTAAAACCGAATACACCACAGTGGGAGGAGAAGCGCAGCAGGGAGGGCGTCAGTGTGTCAGTAGCAATTAAACCCGGTGAAGAGCATTTGGCATAGAGTGTGTGAGCAGCACGTATGAAAGCGTCCAAAAGCTTAGAAAAACATTTTTGTGGACGATGCATTGATAGCTTGACACAGTGACTAAGTGATGAGATGATTAAACACCGGAGCTTATACATAATATAGTCTCTGAATGTTGTGTGTGTCCTGTGTGTTTGTTGACTCATGCAGCCATTTAGGTGAAGCTGTGATGGAGACTAAACTTGGACTTTCCCCTGGGGACGCTCCCCCGATGGCAGCCACTGTCTTCTTCGATATAAACACAGGGCAGCTGAGCCAAATACCAGCCAGCGCTGTTAAACAAGCATTACAATATGTGTGTGTGGGAGTAAGATTCTGACAGATGACTGACAAATCCATCCATTACCTCCAGGAGGAAAAGGTCACAGCATCACCACAGCCTCCCATCTGTTTCTCTTTACATTTGCAGGCATTCACTTCACTAAACTCCCCTCTCGCGTCCAGGAGCTGTCAATCAATGAAGCTCAGCTTCCCCCCGACAACTGGGAGATGGGAAAAGGTGGGTTTGGTGCGTGCAACACATAGAAAGAGTGCAGAGAAAAAAAAAAATCATCTATCTCAGTCTGTCTCTCTGCATTTTGCTCTGAACCTCACAGAGTTTCCAAATTCAACTTTGAGATTCAGTGTCTGAGGTTCTGAGTCAACTGTGTGCTGGACTGCAGCTATCCACTGCACCCCCATGCAAATTTAATTTAATGTGCGCCCTCTGGTTAGGACTGAAACTACTAGTTTGAATGAAGTAAGCTGACAAACTTTTTCACAAACAATTCATCAGTTTATGAAATGCCAGAAAATGTCTGTAGTCTGTTTCCCAGATCCTGAGTGACATAATTGCAAGTCTTTCCCTTTGTCCGACCAAAAGTCCAATCGTCAAAAATCAGGGCAGTCGCTAGAATAAAATGACAATAAAAAAAATCTGAATAAAAATCATGCAAACCACAGATATATGTATTTATTGATAATTTCAATAAATACTTATTCCACTGTTAAACAATTAAATGCTTTATAAACCATTTATTAAGCAGTTGTAAAGGTTTATAAACATTAGTTGCAACTTTACAATGAGCAATAGCCTAATACCATTTATTGATGATGGCTATAATAAATTGTTACTGACTAATCTTTGCAGCTCCACTGCTGTTTATTCTTGCCGAGACAAAGCATGGTCGACTGGGTTTGTCACATTTTCAGCAACAAAAGTCAAGAAAAAGCTGTTGTTCTTCAGGACATGCACACACCAATCTGGAAATAGAACACACAGCCAGCAGGAACCATAACACCATAAAACATTGTTGTCTCTGCTCAAATCGAATTCACTGAAGTCCCCACATGAGAAGGATGAGCCTTCCCGGCCTGACTGACTGGAAACTGATCCATTAATTGGAACAGTCATCAAGATTAGACCGTCTATCAGCAGGTGGGCGTACGAGGGGAAAAAATAGGGAGCGAGCTAGTACTCCAGAGAAGACAAACACTGATTGGCTTGTGTGTGTGTTTCCCCGGAGGAGCTGATGGAGGAAATGATGCTCTGAGCTGATGGAGTCATCGCTGTGGACAGGAAGATCTGTGGGACAGCAGAGCGGTAATAAACTGAGATAGGCTGTTTGCGTTTCATTGCAGTAAAGCTGTGAGCTCTGACTGGATCTGACGTGTATAGCCCATCAAGGATGAAGGGGAGAGCGAGCTTTACATTTTACAAACCGTCCTCCTCAACCTATGATGCTCAACAACAAACTGAATATAGTAGTTAGTGTCGTGACCCTTTGCCTATCAACAAGTCACCATGGTTGCAGATTGAGAACCGCTTTCTCTGTGATATGGGTCATTCGCTTATCAGCCTCTTCCCAGTCTGCAACACCTTTGTCAAGTGACCCTGTGATGATATGACCTCCGCCCCCCTGACAGTGACACCACTCCCCCAAGTGGTGAAACATTTACAAATCAAAATGAGACTAAATATGAACAGAAATGGCTCGTACAGTTAGTGTAAAAGAAATATGGCTGAAATCATTCTGTTAACAATGAGTTGTTTTACCTTTATGCTCCGGAAACTGGTTACCTGACCATCAAGGTAGAAATGATAGCAAACAAAGAGCTCATGTGACTGCATTCAAAATAAATACAGTAAGTAAACAGAAGCGATCACAAAATTATTATTTTTAAGGTTCTTTATTCATCACAGAGATAACTAAAGTTTAATGAATGTTTACTGGCAGATTACTATTATTATTACTAATATTATTTCATTATTATCATTATTATTATTGTTACTATTATTAGTTACAGGCACTGTATTTATTCAGGTAGGCTATTTGCAAACATGCTGATACTGATGTCAATTTTATCTGTAGTTTTTTAGCGCACAATGTCGTGAATTCAGAGTAAAAATACTGCCGTTGTGAACAGTTTTGTCCATGCTCATTTATTAATTTACAAAATGTTAGAGTTAAATTATATTAAATTATATTTTATTAAACTAAATTACTAAATTAAACACACTTAAGTCAGCTATCAAGGCACTGTCATCTTTAATAATTGTTTTACGTCCGGTCAAACCTTTCAGAATAAAGGTAATGTACTAGTACAAAATGTATATATTTTCAAATAAAAGAGCCATGATAGTTAACCTAAGTGTATATAGAATCACAGGTGGTCACTGCCCTCCAGTGGTCACAGTGGTGAACAGAAACGCTCCCTGAAATCAAGGAACGATCAATGATCAATTAAAAGTTTTTATTTTTCATAGGATGAACATCACCAGTTAATGGTGAATAGTGCATCTAACATAATAAGCACTGGTCTTCGGACCAGGAGTAGCTAACCCTAATTAAAGATTTAATTAGTGTCAGTTGATTTTGATTTTGTCAAATCGTACATCCTGTCTGCAGATCAACAAGTAGTCATCTCAGGGTTTAAAGGTTCAGAAAGGTTTAAATGTATGTCACTATTGGATCATGAACTAAATCCATGCAGCTGAGAGACTTAATAATGATAAAGGACAGCATGCAGTGGGCTATATATGACAGTATATGTGGTGCGTATTTGCTTGCTTTGGTATTGTCTTCTTTAGTTTTTAAGACACTTTTTACAAACCCTCTCCTCCCACCCAGGGGCAGTGTTGAACCACTTTGGATCCTCTGCCTGTGCCCTGAATATTTCAGTTTGCTCACAGAAACAAACAGGTAGCCTGACCGGAGGGAGGTGGTGCTATTGCGCACAAAGCGCTAACCCTGCGCAAACTACAGTATAACTGCATGCATATTCACCGCACAGTTGTTATGGATAAAGGTCCGAGGAGAGGTGAGCTCTGTGGATCATTCGGACTTTAACCCGCCTGCGGGATCTGCGATGATGCTCTGTTGAAGTCTGTGCGCGCTGCCAGGGATCAGTTTTGGAGTCGCCAGCAGTGCGCGACACAAGACACACGATCTGGAGGACTGGTCGCATCATCGTTTTATCAAAGTTTTACTTTGCTGCCCTCCGTTGCATGTATTTTCTACAGTGGGATTTCTTTTTCTGAAGTGCGTTTGGAGCTGTTTGCATCGTGTTCTGTGTGTTTCTCTAATATGGGGGAAAGCGTGCGCATCGGGCAGATATGTTTTCGCTCTGTGAGAGTTTAACCCTGCGCCCGCTCTCCTAAACTCTCATCGTTGCATTCTAATCATCACACTTGGACCGAACGCTGCAGGAGGTTTGAAAAACGACGGTGGGAAATGACCAGCGAGCTGAAACCACGGCTTTGTCTCATGTTAAAAGGGGAGACCGGGTATGGATTTCACTTGCATGGAGAGAAAGGGAAGAGCGGACAGTTCATCCGCAAAGTGGAGCCCGGCTCCCCTGCAGAAGCGGCGGGGCTGCGCGCTGGGGACCGTGTGGTGGCAGTGAATGGCGCTAACGTGGAGAAGGAGACACACCACCAGGCAAGTAGATGTGCATTCATATGTGTGCTTGTACCTTGCAGGATGAGAGTGTAGCAACAGGTCACACCGTCTGGTGCGTCCTGACACAGTGTGTCCACCTTCCTCTTGACACGATGCCTTGGAAACTTTGCCCTGACAGTTTGCCCACATGAAACCACTTTGATTAAAAACCCTCTTTTGCTAGAGTTGATGTCACATGATTAATTTCATGACACAAACCTACAGAGCCTCTTCTTGCACTGATAGAGGATTCCAGGCAGGCTGAGAAGACTGTTCCAGAAATCCACTTCTCTCCTTGTGACAATCAGAGTCTCCCTGGTGAATGTGTACATGTTCTGTCCTGTAAATGCCAAGAGCTCACTAAATATAAATCAGCCTGTGCAAAATACACCAGTGACAAACTCTACCTCTGTTTGCATGTGGTTTTGTTTCAGTCTGAGACAGCAGGCTGAGATAATCAGGTTCCCAAGCTCACAGACACAGAGGAGCATCAGCACAGATGACCTCTGTGTACATCAAGTTTCTGCTCTGAGATAAAAAAAAAAAAAAAAAAGAAGAAGAAGCAAACCTGTTGATTATTGAGTTTCTTCTGCCATGGTGTCTTTGATCCTGGTTAACTCAAAGGGCAGAGGGCATCGCATCCCTGCTTCGTGCCTTATGTTGTCAGATAATGATGTATACCAGCATCTGAACTGTGAGAGGCTCCATCTGAAAAAACCTGTGTGTGTTCCTACTCTTACTCATCTCAATCTAACGATCATCTTATAAGGAGTGATTATATTCTTGATTATGTGCATTTAAATAGAAGCGGTGACACGTACCATCACAGTTTGCGATCACCTATCATTTCATCGAATGTCTGTTTCGTCTGGCAGCAGAACCAAAGGTGTCATTTTAGGAGATTTTAAGTGAAGCAACAAACTTCCACATTTCAAATCTTTCACATTGTATTATGCAACATCAACATCAATCAGTGTTTGACACTGCACATCATCACGTCTAAGAAAACCATGAATGTCTTAAAAATGTTCAAGCACAGACTAATTCTAGGGAAGCTGGTTAACCGCGTAATGTTCTCTCTCATGCCTCTGGACTAGTCTTTCTTGCTCTTTGACACGTATGTAATCAAACAGATCATTAAATCACAACCAAGTGTCACACCATCCTATCCCTTTCTTTAGGTGGTACAGCGGATCAAAGCCTTGGACAATGAGACCAGGTTGCTGGTGGTGGACCAAGAGACGCACGAAAGTCTGCGCAGCCTGCGCCTCACAGCCACAGAGGAGATGGCCGTCATCGGGGCCGGGCATCCTTCCTCCTCCTCTCCACCGGCCTCCCCCTCCCCTCCCCCGTCTTCAGTCCCATCCTCCCCCAGCAAGAAGAGGGAGAATGGCTCGGTGTCCAAGCAGCCGGTCACACCGAGCGGCCAGGTGCAGAAGCCCAACAGGAGGTCACCGTCTAAGGCTGCGAAGAAGGTAAGCTGGCCCCCGACCCAGACAGGACATGTGTGATCAAGAGTAATAATATCGGCTGTGTTACCATCGTGATCTTTTATCATTTTCTTCTTGCTGCTCACCAGGGTCTCTACACATGAACACGAGCATTGAGAAAATTGTTTGTGTACACAGAGTTTGCTAAAAAGAAAGTTTTTGAACAACTCACCTTAGCAGTAGCTTGTTCCGCTCGCAGCCGTGATGGCAGCCGAGAAGTATCAATCTCAGAATGCAATGTAACATGGACGAGAGTTAAGGTGGAAAGCTACTGTCTTCCGGCAACAACTATCCACGCGATGTTTCATGTGACTTTTCCGGCTTTAGGCTCCTTTTTCAACTTCAAGGTCAATATTGTTTTTAGCTAATGACAAAACAATATTGATAGTCGTGCATTTATATGGAACTAAACCTTAGGAGCGGTCTACCTTAACTCTCGTCCATGTTACATTGCATTCGAAAATCGACACTTTTTTTTCTGCCATGACGGCGGTGAGCGGAACAAGCTACTGCTAAGGTGAGTTGTTCAAAAACTTTCTTTTTAGCAAACTCTGTGTACACAAACAATGTTCTCAATGCTTGTGTTCATGTGTAGAGACCCTGAACAAGATGACAAGGCCTCACCAACACGCCTCCTCCTTAGTAGGACAACAAGTAACCAGCTTTAGCCTAACAACACAAGCTTTCTCAGACACTTGCAGTAAACAAAGCATTCTTAGAGACCTGTCAAGTCCCAAACACAAGAGTTAAAAATACTCAGCGTATTAGACAGATTGCGGTGAGTCAACCCTTTGAACAGACTCCTCTCAGCTCAGAGTCATGCTTTCACCCCCGGACTTGTTTTCTTGCTGCTTTACCAGTTTCAGATTAGATTAGTAGATGTCATGCAAGTTTCCATCCTGCTCAGCCTTTCATGCATGTGTGTCCGTCTCTAAATGTGTGTGTGTGTGTGTGTGTGTGTGTCGAGGGAAGAACATGGCTAGCTGAAAGCATTCCAAATGTTGATTTAGGGGTCAAAGAGGGCCAGAGAGGTCAGAGGGTGGGAGCCGTCAGATGTTAGGAATCTGGCGCTGGACAACGCAGTGACTCTGCAGAACAGGAAGTCCACAGAAATCATAAAAACTAGATGAATAAATGCTTTTCTATTACAGATGTTGCATTTATTGTGAAATTATATTCCGGAGGGTTTTTTTTTTTTCAGGGTCATTCACATCTCGTCTTCCTGTGTTTATTTACACATGCTCTTTGTCACAGTTGGTTGCCCAGAGCACAATGGTCACTTGATACATTTTTTTTGTTGTTTTTTTGAATCCACTGTTCGATTATTCCATGTCGACATGGAAAGCAGGATGTGTTTCCGCCCCGCTCTGTCTCTCCTGGAACGCAGCGATCTGATCAGCTTTGGTTTCACATGGTCCCTCACAGCGAGACGAGGCCGCTCCACTTCTGCTTTCTGCATTTACCCAACATGTGTTTTCACTTAGCTTTGTCCTGCCAATATGTGAGCGGCACTTAGGCACTGTTCCAAAAGGGCAGTGACAGGGCCAATCAGTTAAAATCCCAATGTGTGTGTGTCTTTGTTTCGGCTCTCGCTTTTGTGACCTGTGGAGAGTAATCCCAGTGCTTGGAGGGGTCAGATTGGCCCCGTTGAGGCTCAGGAAATGCTCAGATTTCTCTCGTTTCTCTCTGACTTTAATGCCTCTAATGAAAGAATGGAAAGAAGGTTTAGCAGGATGAGCCAAAAGGCATTAGCAGTGCAAAAGCAGGAAAATTGGAGGACAATGTATGAGCTGCTGTAGGAACATTGATTTGACTATAAATTACCTCCTGTTCGAACTAGGACATTGCAACCTTCCTCTAACACCGGACTGGTACTTTGATAGTCTGCAAAGAGTTGAATGTCTCTGTCTTGCTGTTAGATCTCAAAGAAAGCAGTACTGCAGCTATGCAGACTTAGTTTTGACACTGCACGCTGATACAGCATTATGTCTGGTGTGTAGTAGTCAGTCATCCATGTGGCTGGCAATGAGCTTTGGCAATCAATACAGTGTAATCAGGGCAAAAAGCAGAGGGGGAAACAGACTGATCCACGCTGATACCATCAGTCCACAAGTGACCAATTGTTGCGCCAGGACGAAGAATTCATCCAAGTTCTTCGTCCTGGTGTCCGTCTGTCTTTCACAGCTGGAAAAGTCAGCTCAGTTTGCTGTGAGATGTTTCGTTTCTCTCATTCTGATCAGTAGGAGAGCGAGACTGCTGAGCACAGCACATTTCTTCTCACATTTTTGGTTTCTAGAAAAAGCAGGAGAAAAAGAATGGGGGAGAGATGGAGAGACAGAGAGCAGACAGCATTTGGACTGAAGGAAACCCAGGAATGAGAACAGCCAATAACAACCTTGGAGATTTGTTGGAAGGAGTTTCAGGAAGTGGGCCCCCCTCAGTGGGGAGTGTGGAGTCACACAGCGAGGAGGGGGGGCTGTTGAAGAGATCTCATAGGACTTGGCAATGCCTGTGCATGTGCCAGTATGTCAGTGAGGTCGGGAGTGTGTGTGCACATCTCTGTGAGCTATATGTTTCCAATAGTTTGCCCTCTGCTGAGGACAGAACGTCCGACCACCAGGCTGATGAGCAACAGGATTAGCTGGGGAACACAACACAGGTCATACTGTTTCATTTTGTAGTGCTTCCATTACATTTCACTTTGAGCAGATTGGATTTGAAAATTGAATTTGACTACAGAGCAAAGGGTTTCCAACTGTGAGACGTGCCTCTTCAGGAAAACATTCTCAGGCAAATATGCTGCCTTAAGTGAAAGAGACAGTTATTTAGTTGTAGTTTGGTCCGCTTGTCAACACGTTCAAGAGTTGGACACAGGTCGTGGAGCTCATGGATGCATGTGGTTACTGCAGTATGCATCACAATGAATACTACGTCTCTGAGTTTTAACTCAAATCTTGACACACAGACATGATACAAAAGTTTTTTAATTTAAAGTGACATGCACTTCCTCAAAAATATCATTATCACTGATGCTGACCGTTAAAAATTCCGTAAATCCACGTCGAAATAATAGAAAAGATCCCCCCTTGCCTTAGAATTGCCACATTTTAAAGTTTTCTTCCATATCAAAGTATTATAGTGGTAGTTGTGTTGTATATCCATGTGTACATTTCAAACAGGTACTGCTAATAGCTAATTCAGCATACTTTAAATGGGCCCAATTTGCTGAAATTCAGTTGTCAGTTGTCTCAGTTTTGTCGGAGGGCCCAAAGCGCTGCTACACGGGGAATATGAAGATGTTAGAAATACGGCGGTGGAACCGAATGCCAAACAGTGTCAGCAAAACTTGAGGAAGGTTTACAGTTTGTTTTCTTTCCCCTCTCCTCGCTGTCAAAGCAGCAGGAATCTCTGCAGCTACAGATTGCAGTGTAAGGCCCTGAAGGACGCACAGCAGAGACACTCCACACACACAATCATGAGCATGTACAGGGTCACAGTTAGAGAAACGAAGACATTAACCTTTTCTGTAACTATAATCACTTGCACATTTGTGCAGTAAATAACTCCATTCAGGGTCTTGTGTGTTTGTGTGTGAGTTCCCCAGGTTACATGACACTGCCTGTATTTTCAATCAGTTTTATGACCACTCATCCTTCAGGTTTCTTTTTTGTTTGCCTCTGTGCATGTGTGCGTGCGTGCGTGCGTGCGTGTGTGTGTACCCCCTTGGGTTTACTTGCAATATGCTTTGTTTGTATAGAAACATTGTGCCCTCTTGCTCTCCATTGTCCATTCTCATACTGCATTTCTAACTCAATATAACAAACGATACATCGTCAACAAATGCCTTTTTTCTTTATTTTGCTAATTTCGTCACCGAGGTCTCCGGCACAACAGGATTACAGTTGAGTCGTGTTAGGCTGTTAGGAATTCAATTTTCAGGCCTTAATAGGACGTTAATTTTGACTGTGACCGACAGTAAATTACACAACCTTATTTAAGCCTGGCAAGGAAAGGGGCTTGTGTGTAGCTAAAAGCTGTTTTGTTGTTGCAGTTGGGTCTGAAAGCTCAGGGGTCAACACTGTAGCTTATTTTGACCCATGCTCAAAAAAATTAAGTCAGCCTTTTGTATTCTTAAATGCACAGTATGTCAATCCTGCCGCCCGGGGCCTTTGAATCAAAACAAAACCAAAAGACGTAGTTTGATGTTGTGAAGCAGCAGGATCATGGGAGTTGTCTTCCTCGTTAAACCGCAGCCATTGCCGATGAAAATCTTACGTGACTCAGAAATGTTCACGGAGGAGGTAATGCTTTAAAGTTTTATGCACGTTACGTTCAGTCTTGTCCATCGACTTCCTTCCTCCCTCTCTGATGTTTTATCTGAGAGAGGGGACAAAGGGGATATATGCTAGTGACAGGCAACCAAATAAAATGCACTCGCCCTGAATAAAATTACAGACCTCTCTGGGTTTTAACATTGTTGGAAACATTTAGGATAATGTAAGTACCCAACTCGACAAAATAGACAGAAATGTTACATACTATATATTTAAGTTTTCTCACCACCAAACACCTGAGTTCAGAATTACATCAAAGTTATGATCAGTCAACTTTCCATTTTTTATTTTGAATCATCCCCTAATATGAGTTGCTGACGAAAAAAAAAAAAACAGCACATAGATCAGTGCACTTTCTTGAAAACAATTGTGCCTTTAAATGATATTCATTGTCTTTCACTTTAGAGTCCATCATCGTTTTGTAGTTAGTGTGTACTGAAATTAAAAACTAGGTAAATTGAAGTGAGTCCTATAAAGAGACCTGGACTAAAACTCAAAAAGTAATTTAAAGACGTGTTGATTAGGGTTCTCAGTCATCCAAGTCATGTAAAATCCAAGAGGTTTCTTCAGTTCTAGAACTGAAGAAGCCTCTTGGATGAGAGGTGAAACATCTTCAAGAAACTGAAACAAGTCCGGTTGCCTACGATACAGCACCCAGATCATTTGAAGACATTTCATCCTGCTTTCAGTCCAGCTTTCTCTGACAAGAAAAGTAGTAATTGTGTCAAATTGAGGCATGAGCTCAGCAGCAGTCTCTCTCTTAACTATCATCTCTAAAACAATTTTCTCGCTCAGTCATTTCCGTGGAGGCACATTGGTAGCCAGCAGACAGCATCAAACACATTAAACAGAAAAAAAAATGAGTGATGCTCAGGTCCGCCTGTGCCCGCTCCCTGGGAGAAAGGCAGGGACATTTCAAGGACAAGAACATTATGGTTTGATATGTATCCTCTTACCTCAACACACACCTGAGGTGTCAGGGCTCTGTCTCCCTGCCTGTTTTCTCCCCTTTGCACATACACATGCACTGAGGTGGTTCATGTGGGTGTGTCATTACAAGGGAAGCTCAAGATACAGTGTCAGGTGTCACTTTCTCACCAGAGGCTTTTTTTAACTCGATGACAGAAAAGCACAAAAAATTGCACCTGCAAAAAATAATGGTCCTTTTTTGATATTCCATTAAAAAAAAAATCTTTTTTGACTTTCTGTTTTGTTTTTAGTTGTAAAAACATTTTTTGTGTCTTAAAAGATTGAACTGACTACATCACAATTGATTCTAAAATATTGCAACGGGCATTTTTCAACATTTTCTGATGTCTTACAGACGAACGATTGTGAAACTAATCAGCAGATTAATCATAAATGGAAATATTGGTCCCATACATCGCATACATCAAATTACGCATTAAAATGATCTGCTACAAAATTTCTATATATTTCGTACAGTTGTCCCTTCATTGCAAGCAGAATTTGCATCCTTGCGTCTTTTTTGTGTGTGTGCTAGTTGCTGACATCGCGCGCCACACGGGCTGGCTGCCCATTTAATGCATGTTAACTGAACATCTTGTCAACACATGAGGAGGAAAACAGGTTATGTGTTAACACGTAACACAGATATTATGCCTTGCAGACTGACTGAAAGATATAGCCGCATAGTGACAGACATGTTCCTGGCTTGTTTTATGGAAGTGGTCACATTTTGAGAGAGATATTGTCTCTGGTTCTCTCCTCTCTAGCCTCCCCCTGGCCTGAATTTTCCCTCTCGGTTGGTGGTGAGACCTCCACCGTATACACACACACACATTGTGGTCTTTTGTTGTTGTTCTTTCCAGTCCCGCCGCACTCCTGCTTGGTGTAACACTGGGCTTGTTAGGAAGTACACGGAAAGTCGTTGTTATGGTAACAGCCAGCATCAGGATCAGTGCGCTGGAAAGACACACGTGGAAAATTCTGGTAAGGTGAAAAATTAATGTTAAGTGTGAGAGAAATGTGAAGAGAGACAAAGAGGAAAGGGCAAAGGACACCATGTCCATTATGAGTTTGACCTTTATTGAGATTGTTTCCTTTCAGAGCTCATGATAAGGTTCAAGTCAGGGTGGATGTGGCTCAGGGGTAGAGTCAGCGTCTTATTATTGGAAGGTCACTGGTTCGATTCCCCTGGTCTGCATGTCAAAGTGTCCTTGGACAAGATAATGAACCCCAAACTGCTCCTGATGTGCTGGTTGGCACCTTGCATGGCAGCCACCACCATCAGTGTATGAATGTATGTATGAATCACTGTAAGTCGCTTTGGACAAAACCATCTGCTAAATGCCCTAAAATGTAAATGTAAGTCAGTCAGACACAGAACAGTATGAATCAGTCGCGGTAGCCCAGATGACCCAGCTGTGAACAGAACTTTGTATTCTAATAAACTTCACTGCATTGTGTGTAGGATTTGCAGGGTCCTGTCATCATCTATTCCCTATAGAGCACACACACACACATCTGTTAAACCAGTTACAGAGAGGGGAGGGGCGTGTGCGTGTGGAGGTGGTCTATGTGTGTCGTTGCACAGTCAAGAATGTAATACAGCTGTGTGTGACGTATAAAGATTCATGATATGTTGTGCACTCACACCACCGGTACACGTTGATGTGAACATTTGCGGTCAGCTATGGGAGGACAGATGTATGTCACAGGCAGTGAAACCTTAACAAACTGATTTCCAGCTAAACACCCGCTGAGACTCAACAAGTCAAACATGGAGATGAAGTACGCAAGAGAGAACGGTTTTCACTAAATCCTCCCGACAGAGAACTACAGAATACTCACACATGTGCATCTTTGTAGTATTTGAATGAAAGGGATCTGCGTGAGAACGACATGGACGGAGAGCCCAGTTTTTCAGGATCGGGGCAGGAGGTCTGGGGGGTCAGGCTTAAATAAACACAAATAGTAGCATTTGTGCTCTGTGTGAGAGAGCAACAGAAGAGATGTATTTGCTGACAGTAAACAGGAGAAAAATGAGATGTTCTATAGCAGTCATGAACGCTGTGCTGCATCAGACATGTGTTGGAGACATGGCTCTTAACGCTGACTTGCTCTTAATAGACCCACAACTGCAGCAGACATCATTTCTCATGTCTGTCTCAGTTTGTCCTCCGTCTCTTGCAGATGTCGTGAAGATGTTGACTGTCATGACAAGGCAAACTGCTGTAATTTCTACCTTGGAACATTATCTTTTCAATGTCTCTCTGGTTTGCGGATCTTGGGCTGCCATTAGCAGAACAATCGTCTCTGGCCATTAATTTCTAATGGCACGAAATGAGATGATGACTCAGGCCAGGCTCCCTGACATCTCCTCCTTGTCCTGTTCCCAACTCAGTTTCTCATTTTGCCCTGGATAATAGGAAAAAGATGTCCTCTGTCAGCTCTAATGTAACGTCACACAGCACAGGAGTCGTCTGGAGGTAGTCAGCGCTTCGGCCTATGTGATCATCTGCGCTCCATTTCTGCCTGCCTCCCAGACGTGCTGAAGGGGGGTTGCGCATATCTGAGCTTGTTCCTTGTTGCTTTGTAAAAACGAGGCGTTTGAGGTTGTGCATGCAGAACAGTAGCTGTACAGTCGAGGATTATGTGGGAGCATGGAAACAATGTCAAGTGTTTCCTTTTGGCAGACAGAAGGCATTTCATTTGGTTAACATTTATTTAACCTGTCATCAACAGACAAAACTTTCCAATTTTACACAAAGAGAATATTTAGGCCTTTTCTCAGAATATCAGATGAAATAGGAGTTTTTGCATAGATTTGTTTTTAAAGTGACTGAACCTTGGTGAGAGTGAGCCAGTAGTCCTCTACCAACATCTGGAGCCAGTGTTCAAGAGAAACCCCCCACCCCCCCTTTTAAATACCAACTGCGTTACATCAAGACGCAGGGGTCTGGATTCTGTGCGTGTGTCTGTGTGTGTGTTGGAGGGAGAGTAAACCAAATTCCTGGTGTAAAAGCACGGCCTGCAGGATGTGGAAGGGTCACAACTAGAGGGCGTGTGTGTGTCTGGGGGATTAAGGAACAGAAAGGGTTGAATTAGTAGGTTAATGTAGGAGGGACATGAACAATCGAGTGTATTGTATTAAATGTGTGTGTGAGAGAGTGTGTGTGTGAGTGTGAACACAGCTGTGTGTCTCCATGTATTATCTCTGCATGCAGAGCTGATAATATATTCAAACGCTGCTCTTGTTAAACCAGAAGATGTTGACTTGACTGTCTCTCTGTGGATGTAGTTGGACTTGGACAACAACAAATATAATTATTTTACTTGGACAGCAAATCAAGTCTTTGGCCCAATCCCAGTACAGCCCTCGCCCCTACCACTTAGCCCTACCCCTCTCTTTTTTGCATGTTCTTGTCTAGAGGCAGGGTGTCCAGATTCTTGTTGAGATAGAGAGGCAGGGTGAGCATGGCCCTCCAAACTGACGGTTGTCAAATTGAAAAAAACACTTCAAATCGAGGGTTATGAGAATTCTCTGCTGTTAGCTGGTACCACTCCACTTGTATCAGTGCAGACTGGCAGGTTAGAAGCACAGTTTGCTAATGTTAGTCCCATAAAGCACTGCTTAAGTTAGCAGTTGGTAATGAAGCAGGTTTTTTTTTCATTCGATCACTTGACTGATGGCATCAAATTGTGAACAAATTGTGAGCGCCCGTGCTTTTCTATCTCCATCATCTGTAAATGACCTTGTAATCGTACCAGGATGGCCACAGTGAAAAATGCCATGTTGGAAATGTCCAGTCATACCATAAACACCATCAACGTCAACGGATGATGTATGAGGGGTGTCCTATTTCATATGGGGAGATTTCATTACCCTTTCTAACTCTGTTGTGAAAGGGTGAGGGGTTCACTCAAGGACGAGGGGTAGGGGTAAAACCTTGAAGTGGTATCAGGCTTTACATTCAATATTGTAGATCATAATATCTTGTTTTGTCATCTAAGAGACAAGCTATGAACTGTCAACACAGTTGCTGGTTTGTCTCCTACCTTTCGCAGTATAGTGCCTCTTAACTGTGGAGTTCCTCAAGGCTCCGTTCTAGGTCCCCCTTTCTTGTATATAAGATTGCACTTGGCAAAAATGTTACAGACTCTTGACATTTCTTTTCATTTTTATGCCAATGACACACCACTTAATTTATCTGTCAAATCAGGAACAACCTTAATTAGGTGTGTAATAGCTTCCTCCAATACAATAAAGAAAACCCTGATATTTCACTCTAATTTAGTTTTTGATTGTATGGCAGTTTTCACTTTAGAGATTTATAGAAAATAGAGACCACTAGATTAAAACATTACAATCTCTTTGCATTGGTTTTCAGTTGATTAGAACTGATTTTCAGGTTTTACTCATTACTCTTGAAGCAGTGCATGGTCTGGATCCTTTACATTCCTACATTTCTTGGACTTTCTGTGCCATGGAAAAGTCCTACTCAAAAAAGTTTATTATTATCCCCCAAACCATAATTATACATTGTGAAGCTGTAAGATTTCTTTACTGAATGCCTCCCGTCCACAAATTGTAAATCTTGTAACCGAGAAGCTTGACCCAAATCTTCAGCATTATTTATAGATTGCACTACTTTTGTATAGCCCTTACTGGGTCAGAATATAGGAAAACAGGCCTGCCAACTTTCAATCAACTGGGACTGACATTTAAAATCCTTTTTTAAAATCATTAACACTCGTACTTGGTCAGTTTCTCGAGCTTTTGGATTTGGGGGCCTTTCCCAACAAAAAGCATCAGTGAACATTACACTAGCTCTGCTTCTTTATTGCTGTTTTTTTCAATCGCATCTTTTAAGTATCAGTTGTTGGATGTGGGAATATCAGTGGAGCGTAGGTCGGCTGTAGCCAGGCCGAGGATCGATCTATGTGCTGCCCACACAGCGTCATCGCCAACAAATATGAAAGAGAGAGAGAGAGAGAGAGAGAAAAGAAGAGAAACAAAAACAAAGACAAAGAAAAGAAATTCATCATTGCTAGACCTCTTTATTATTTGACTGAAAAGTCCTTCAAAGCAGTGAAGAGAGCTTTGCAACAGGTGTGTAGTTGCTGTGTTTGTGACCAGCGAGCTCACAGCAACAACAACTGAGCTGTTTCACAGGTCTATCCATGTGTTATTATTCTCTCTCCTGCCCATTTCTCCCATTGTCAGCCCCTTCACATGTTCAGTTTGAGTGTCTCACATCTGTGAGTGCAGCAGTTCATTCCCACACATCAATCCATGCAGTGTTTTGAACACACACTTTCAATAACACACTCAGGCATTCGTTCCTAGTGGCCCTCTGGCCCTGCTGTGCTCCTCTCAGTTTGCACTTGGATCAGTTTAATTGCAGCCGTCCGTTTCTCGAGTAGATGTGATAGCAATTCTGTAGATGCTTGAGTAACTTGACTCAACTGGCTGAGTTTGTACGGGTGTGAGGTGAGGTTAGTGTGCATTAAAGTATGAGAGAGGATGCGTGCGGCGTCTCAGGAGAAAGGAATCCTCGCTAATTCATTCATAATGCCTCGGAAAGTGGAGAGAAGAATTTATGTCCATCTGCTGCACACACACACACACACACAGATACATAAATCTATTGGCCTGGTGACATCTATGAGGCCTCTGTTACAGTGCATGTTTGTGTCTCGATGATGTCACTGTAAGTTTTAACCACTCTGGGGCCCAGAGGTTTTAAATACAGACACATAAAGAGCCGGAAATAATGTTTTTTTTTTTGTTTTTTTTAACGAAATGTCACGGTGTCAAAGAGTCCAAGGTGACCTCTTTAAATGAGTCTTATTGATATTGGATGAATGAAGCAGATATTAATTTCTGATAATGTTGTAACATAAAAAAGCACAATCAATCATGACACAGATCCCTTACATTTCTTTGTTTTTGGGTGTTTTTTTAAGACAAAAGTATATTGAGTAGGACATTTAACAATTTGTCAGTGCTGTGTAATAGAAATACTGTTTCTAAATGCCCTTAAACCTAGCTCTCTGTGCTGAAATGACTAACTAATCAGCCACGATATCGTCCCACACAAAAAGATAGACAATATTATTGTCGGGGGGTTATTCTATTTATTTATATTTCACGTTGATTAGTAGTATTAAAGAATAAAGGACTGAAAGGTTGATGTTTTTAACATCACAGAAGACAAGAAAATCTGTAAATACTTCCATTTGAGATGATGGGTTCAACCTACAAAATGGCTTATGTGATCTTTTTAATTGACTGAACACTCACTTCACTATACTATTGAGAAATCCAAAAACCTCACCACCACCTCACTGTACTTGTCACATTCTCTGTCACACTCCTCTCTCTCGCTCTCTCTTACTCTTAATTCCTAACTGAGGGACGAGGGATATCTGGCACAGACTGATAACAGGGGTGTGGACACACACGCACGTACGCACGTATGCACACATGCACGCACGCATGCACACACACACACATACACACACACACACATACATGCATGCACACACACACACACGCATGCAAAAACATGACATCACCAACAACATCAACTGTTTTTTGATCACACACAGATACAGATAGAGGGAAAAACTGACGAGAACTCACATGGAAATGAAAACATCTAATGATCAGTTAGAGGAGAAGTGGAGGAGAAAATAGCTGCATTCACCTTCCAAAGCTCACACCCCTCATCCTCATCTGTGACACACACACATAGCTGCAGAGTGTATAAGCATTGCCAGCAGCCCACACAATTTAAATTGACATTCAAATGCAAATAGGCAGAAATGTTGTATTCTGCAACGACTGTGCTGTAACGTGAGGCAAGATAAGAGATAAGAGGGGGGTAGAAAGTCAAAACAGGTTCAAGAATTTGGGCAGAAAGACGACATGAAATACCATGACATGGACGATGAGAGCATGCTGCACAACATAAATAGGAGATTAAGGAAGAATGGAGTGAAGAAAGATAGTGAGAAACAGATGGACAAAGTGTAAGTGAGGGGTTTAAACCACCTGTTGGTTTGCCTTCTTTCCCCTCTCTCAGTCTCTATCTGTCTATCTTTGCATAGTTCTGTGACCTCCTCGTGATATGCTCTGACCGTGAGAATGAAACACACAGAGGCATGTGTGGAAATACTGTTATTGTGCAGGCTGAGACAGCTGACCAAAGCCGCCCTGGTGTATCGATATAGGGAAGAGCCCGTTGATGTGATCTGGACGCCAACATCGGGTATTACTTCTGACTGTTTGTCTACATCAGTGCTTTTGATCCTGCAGTGTCCACCAGTATGCAACAGGTCCAGGAAAATTCAATTAACATCATACAGCAGGTTCTCATGGAAACTACACCTGAGCTGTCCTGTACATAATGTGTTGCCAAAGCACTCATGGCATCAAGAGTCCCAAAAATGAAATATTGACTTAGTTATGGTCCTGTGTGGTCTTAAATATGGTTGTTAGCTCACACAGCCGTCTGAAGCTATTGATACAGCGAGGGACAAAAACAAGATTTGGCCTTAAATATGTGATTTGTACTGAAACTTTGATGGAGCATGTTGTGTGGATCCCTAGTAACACTATCTCACTAATTCCACGCACAGCCTGTTAAAAGCCACAGCTGACCTGAGAACAGCCAGAGCCAAGACATGCCAGCAACAACAAGGCATATTTGATTGGATTTGATGCAGTTAGCAACACAGTCATAGTCGTAGTTGTAGTTGTGGTTTTTACATCTATTCTTCACATTGCTATTTTGCATGTGGGCTAGAAGAGCAGCCTCTGTGCAAATTGCATAGCACATTTTTACACATTTCATTGCTGCCTGACACTGTATTTTATCAACGGGGTTCTTCAGTTTTACTCCCTATTTCATTGCTTTACTGTAAGATCTATGTCTTGATCTACTTCTCAAGTGTGTGTTTGGGTCACGGAGACAAAATGTCTGATGTTTTTGATTGTGTACTTTGTCCTCCTGTAGTGATCTTACACTCAGTATAAGGGAGTTCAACCTCAAAACACTCAAGGGACAGATAAACCTTGACATGTTCATGTGCGGAGTGGTGCAATGTCCAGTGTGACATTACTCTCAAAAATGTGTTTAATGTCTTTAAAATATAGATTTCTTTATAGCATAAACTGACACATAAACACCGGAGGGTTGTGGGGTGGCAGAGTGTGATCATGTCTGCATCAAAGGTATATTTCTGTTGATATTTGTATATTAAGTCAAGCTGTGCGTCTTCACGTCCATCATGATCTCAGCTGCGCTCAGTGACAGTTCAGCCTCCAGTGACGACACCCTTCACTATGTTTACGCTCAAGAGTTTTGCAGCGGATTGCAGCTTCGGCCCTGCAGCTCTTCAGTCAGTCTGACAGTTGAGCTCCAGGCACCTTGAACAGCTGGTAAATTACAACAAGCATCAACATCCATGCCTGTGTCATCAGATATTTGGGTCAGTGCTACAAAAGTTCGAAGAATTTTACAAGCAGCTCATTATTACATTTTCCCTCAGCATAACAATGCAACTGCAGGCTAATTAATTGCATTTTGCTCTCTCGTCAGCTGCATTCATGGTGAATGCAGGAGAGTGAATACAATCTTATTCTTTACACAGTCCAGCAGCGTCATTTATTTTCCCTCTATCATTGATTTTTCACTCTTTCATCTTTGTAGAAGAGAAATGATGCCTCTGCCCGTTTGAAGTCAGCTCACATCTATAAACGGACATTGTTATGGTCTACAGCTCTTCTTGAATAAAATATCCCTCCAGCACATAGCTGCATGGAGACTGGCAGTAAAATAAAGGCATGACGTTGGCCTTTACATCATGAAGAAGTTTGTCAACACCGCACAGACACTCACAGTTCAAGTTCATTTTACCGCTGATCATGAAGACTCATATTCATTAGTGCTCATGAATGATGCAAGGCATGAAAATCTGACTCTGTAGCATTGTGACGGCACGGCACGCTGAGTCATTATAAACAGTGACTCGTGAAGTTCAGCTCCCGACTTTTACAGAATGTCATCCTGTCTACTGGCCTCATCTTTTTTAATTGTTTGTTTATTCTTGCTTTGGGAAATTTCCCATGTCACTTTCCTGCGTCAAGTTACAAGAGAAGATTGATGCCATTCGCATATTTGTGTCCGAAGGAACACAAGGCCCTCTCGTCCTTCTATTGCTCCGTTATTTACACATTATGTCTTGTTTGTTAAACAAAGACAAAAACCGAAGTGGAAAAATGTCTGCATTCTATAGAGGGGATTATATTTTTGTCGGGACAAGTTGCCAGGCAAATGGCAGAGACTCTAAAAAGTAAATCATTTGGAAGGCGATGATGATGGATGAATAGGTTAAACTTTCTGAGGCCAGGGTTTGTGTCTGGTGTGAAACCAAAAATCTACATTGTAATATTATTCTAGACTTGTTAACTTGTTATTGTCATCTGTTTTTGTAATTGTGACTTCATAGTTGAAGTCAGTTGGTTAGGTTAAGGCAACAAAACTACTCGCTGAGCTTTGGAAATAATCCCTGTTTGGTTTAGAACAGACGTTCTCAAACCTTAATCACATGGAGGGAAGAACACCTTTGCGGCAACGAGCACTAGCCTATTACCGCACCATATGGGGGGATGAGGCAGAAGACTCTTTGGAACAAAATAACTCTTTCCAGCAAAGAAAGAGTCGACCACACGACCCCTGGTAAACGACTGTTTCCCCATGTGTTCAATCATTATGCTAAGCTAAGCTAACCAGCTGCAAACTATTCTTTTAATCCACTGAATGTGTGTATAATAGCAGGGGCTCGACTTTGCATCTTGAACCTGTGGTGTTCTGGCAAGTACAGTACAGTATGACAGTATGTTCATGCCTAACACAGTGTATCAGTTTTCCAATCTGATCATGTTTCTCCTTGGCTCCTACTCCTCACTTGACCCATCCTTTTTTTTTCCCAGAGGCCCATTCACTGTTGTTTCTTTACTCTCCTCCGTTTCCTTCACTCCCTCCTTAGTTATGATCTCAGGAAACACTTAAACAGCAAGTAACACACACACACACACACACACACAGTGCACCAATGCAGGGGACATTGTAAACAGATCTCAGCAGGTCCTGGTAGAGCAGCGCTGGACACACAAACACACACACAGCTAACCTTCGTATCACGGCGCTGTTACGCAACACACCACAGCAACAGTGGGAAAAAAACTGTTGGTTATCGAGATCTCTGGCCGGTCCTCGTGTTCTCATGTTCCCTCTGCTCTCTCTGGTGCTGCTCTTCTTCCTGTCCTCCACATGCTCATCCTCTCCTCCTTGGTTGGCCCTTATTCTCTCTCTGTTGCTGAGTCCTACTCTCTTCCGTTCCTAACTCCTGTCACTTTTTTTTTTTTCCAATTCCCTGTCCTTCATTTTCATTTTTACAAGCTCCAAATCCCTCTCTGCTTCTTCCCAGCTGCCTGTCATTTCCCGTCCCACTCATTTTCTTCTCTGCTTGAGCAACACTCTTAAAGCAGCTGCATGTGGGGCAGACACAAACAAATATACGAACACGGTAACAGTTTGAGGGTAGAGCTGCCTGGTCAGAGAGTCTGACACAGAGCAATTTTCTTAATTTGGAAAAGGCCTTTTAAATGATCCTCATGTGGCCTTTGGTAACACTTGAAAAGCAACGGCGCCTGTGCACCACGCTGTCACGCAAACACAGAGCAGTGTCAGCACAAATTAAACTGAAACCATGAATCTGAGAAAAGACATGCTTGTAGGCCATGTTTTTCTCTCAGCTAATATTGAAAACTCAAAGAAAACCCCACTTCTTCTCTGTAAGAGATGGAACTGGCTTTACCTGTTCCACTGCTGTCCTCACGGCAACCGGTTGCCAACCATGACATCAGCAAAAGAATGACATGCTACTGTTGTTTGTACTCCACCAGCGTCATGCAACGCCAGCGATGTTTCCATTCAGTGCACGGTGTTTAATGAGATTTTATCAGTGTCATAGATGAACTCTGGCTTCAGGCCGAGAGCACGTAGGCTTTTCAGCTGCCTCCAGGAAATGTCCCTTTGTGGACATGTGACATGAATTTCTTTTAAAAAAGCATGTTTTAATGCATCAGACACTGCAGTCAAGTGTACCATCGCTTAGTTCAGCACATTGACTGTCAATTAACCCATTAAATTATCTATCTATCCTCCCCTTGGTAACTGTTGCTACAGCTGTCAACAGTAAGCAGAGCAGGGATTAGCAAAATTCTTGTAATCTTTTCAAAAATGGGTCAGAAAACAACAGCAGGCCATCACTAACTGACTTTTTCATCTGTAGCTAGCTAGCATAAGCTAATGCTAACACTGCCTGCCATTGACTTTTAACTGATTTGTTTCCACCAGTGTCATGGTTATAAGTCCAGATCGCTCTCAATAATCTCTGATAAAGAGAGCGAGTAATGGAGATCCCTGATGGTCTTTAAGAAGTCTTGAAACTTGTGTATGTACACAGGCACTGCTCAGCACTCGTTCACTCATCAAGTTGACTTATGAAACTTTAGCGGTGCAGTAGCTGTTGTCCCCCCCTCGTGTCTTCATCTCTCATTGGACTCACTGATCCATATGTTGTTTTTGTTTGTTTTATTGCACTTGGATGTAAATACAGTGTACTATGTGTATGTGGTCCACGAATGTTAATTGTGATAAGACAACTGTCGAATTCAGCAACACTGAGCGCAAGAAAAATATCCCTAAGGACACGATAAAGTATATCGTATCATAATATTCCCAGATCAGTCTCACTGAAGCTTCAAAGCCCCAGAACAGTGATTCAGGACATATTGATTCGAGTCATGTGCTAAAAAGTGAGACAACTGTCAATGTTCTGTGGTTAGAGGGATACATTTGAATGTGTCCTCCTACTTGATTGGTCCTTTACTGCAGCAGAAGTCTGTTTTCAACACTGTAGGCTTATGGTAATTTCTGCATAACAAGCCCAGCTGGAAAACAGACTGTTGAGTCCAATGGAACGTTTCCAAGCTGAGGAAAAAAAAAAAAAAAAAACATGAACAAACTGGGATACAATTTTTAGCTCATGAAAGAACTCTAGTCGAGTTATGGAAAGTCATAAAAAAAATTAATCAGGGCCATGGAACAAAAACCAGTGAATGTGCTTTGAGTTTAACTGTAGACTGGATTTCCCCTCAAAAATGGTTGGACACAATGCTTTCTTGTTTGTTTATACTGCCGTCCATTCACTGTGAGATGTCTTGTTTATTATATATGTATATACGCTTGTTTTAAGGTTTTACTTTACTTTACTTGAAGTCAGTACAGTAGATGCACATACAGTAATTGTAGTAAGGTATTGTATGCTGACATACTTCAGACCTTCAGACCTTCAGGCCACATCTGCATTCAGCAAACCAGACTGCAGGAAAAACTGCATACTTTCGAATCGGGGTTGAAACTTGACCTCCTGATCTCTGAATGGGGATATTAGGTTAACGATAATCCCCTATGGGAAGCGTGCAAGTGAAAGCGTTGTTGACAATATGCCTTACACGCAAACACACACACACACACACACACACACACACACACAGGATTTGAAGATTCTTTGTAACAACTCAGTACACACAAACACACATGCATGCATGCCCAGACACATTTGAGCCAGCAGTGAGCCAGTGATCCTTGGCTGTGAAAGGGTTAACAGCGGTCACGATCCATCCATCGCAGTAGGCCACCGCTCAATTATTCAGCAAGCTGCGATCCAGTTTCATCATCTGCCATCGTCACTGCCAGCGGTCGCATAGAGAGGGAAATATACACATGTGCACAGATAAACACGCAAATTAAACATGTAAACTGGTCTCATACATGCAGTCACAGACACTGCTGACTTAAGTCAAACTTAGTTATCTAATCAGAAAAACCACAAAAGCAAAAACACTAAACTTCGTCAAATATCAGATATCAGAATCAAATATCACAATATGTTTGATCAAATATTCAATATTGATACTGCATCAATATTGTAGGGATGATTATTGGTACTTTCACAAACAATAACACAATGATGTAATAAAGAATCATCAGTCATGCGTGATGTAATTATCAGGTGGGTAAAGGCAAATGTTGCAACAAGCAGAACAGTCTGGTAAGTTCAGAAAGCAGGAAAAGACAACACTGATCGTCATCGTGGTATAATGATATCCAAAATCTCAGACCGTATGTAGTCTCACATCCTGGTAACTATATATGTATTGTAAGTATTGCCCAGCCTTTATTTCCAGGTCAAATGATTCTCAGTGGTCACAGGTATTTATCGGTTTCAGTTCCAATTAGCGGCGATGGAAACAAACACCAGCGTCTACATCCAAATGTCGCCCCTTTCAACCTTTTCCGGTACGATGCTGTTAAGGATGTTGACGCGTAAAATAATGTCCCATCCTTCGATGTCAAGCAACGTATAAACATTGTTCAATCTGCGTCGAGTTTGAAAGAGAGGCAGAGGCAAAAGATATAATAAAGTGACCCACTGTAACATCGTTAGTGGCCTCCACGTTGCCTTCTACTGCTCACACAAACGCAGCTAATGGCAGTGGCAAACAAGTCAGTCACCTACTTTCAGCAGCTTACCAACGTTGAACTCTTCATTGTAGTCTAGTGTTCCTCCCTGCATTTAAACCTGATACCATTTTGTACCAAAATGATGGTTTATGTGTGCGTTTTTTAAACATATACAGTACTGAAGAGTCATTTAACCTGGGAATTGATGCAGATTGTACCTTTTTTCCCGCTGAAGACAAAAGTTGGATGTTAAATGCCAAGAGATGATACTATGATACGCATTGGCACAAAGGGGGCGGAGATTAGTGAAAGATGAATTACGTGTGAATTGTTATACATTTCATGTCGGAATATGATACGCAAAGTAATCACAATCAAATCTAATGTAATCCGAGTTGCGTAACCCAACCACAGAGTCGAACATCGTACAGTGTTGTGTGTACACGGCTCCCTCCCCCACACATAGACCAGCAGAAACAAAGGCCAATTGTGACAGGAAACTGAAGGAATTCATCGGATGGCACTCGTCCCTCTGACAGCACATCCTCTCAGTGCGCTGCGGTCATACGCTGAGGTCAGGACATGTGTGAGTGTTGTGCTGGGGCATCAGGCTCTGTAATGCTGCCATGGGCTTGAAATATTCTATAGTGTTGTCCTTATAGAAACGCACCCTGTTTTATTGCAGAATTTAGCCGCATGAACTTGTTTTTAGCCACGTGGGGGGGGGCACACGGATTGTGTGTTTTCCCAGCAGTTCCCGCTGCGTCTCCTCCCATTGGAACCATTGGAGAAAATGTCCGATGCTGATAACCGACTGCTTTCCTGCTTACAAACTAGATTGCTGACATCAGGGGAAAATGTACATGTCATTTCTGTCTCTCTCTCTCTCTCTCTGTCTCATCAAAATATTTTTCACAAAAACCATGAAGTTCTCAACACCCACAATTCAAACAAACACGGTGACCGCATTCCATTTGATGGCCTCTCGGTTTGGAGAAGTTGTGTGGCAACTCAAACCCTCTCTGGCTCACATCTTTGGAACCAGAAGTCTTGGGCCTTTTTACACTTTCCCACACGAGTCAGACATCTGCATCCACCCACCACCAGTAATCAGAAAACGCACGCAGGGTCACGTTATCACCCTCAGTCTCTGAGACTTGTACACAATTAAGCCTGTACAGATCAAACCCACAGCACTAAATGACCAAATCAATGCACACTAACGTCAAAGACTCCAGCTTTAAGAGATGGCACGGGCCCCAGGGGGTGATTAGCGGGGTGCGGACATGCATTGAGAGGCAGTCGGAGGTTAGATTGGCAGACACATGCGTCTCCCCCACATAATGACTCCCAGCTGTGCTACTCTCTCTGTTTATGTTAGAGGAGTTCCACTGCGAACTCTTTTCCTCCCCGTCGTCGTCTAACTGGAAACGTCTGTCATCTTGATTTTTTTTTTTTTCTACACGGCTCTGCCTCTCTGTTTATCTGTTTATCAAGTCTGCTGCGTTTCTCTGCATACTCTTAACATGACTGTTTCTTTTCGTGAATTCTTTCTCAATCCTCTCGCTGCATCTCATTTTCTGTCCCTCCCACGCACACTCTCCCTCCTTGCTTGTTCCCTCTCTCATCGCTCTCTGTCTGCCATTTTTCTCCTTTCGCCCAGATCCCAGGATGCTAATACATTCGATTGTAGATGTATTTTTCTCTCTCCCTAGCACTTCCTCTCCAGCCAGGAAAAGGAGGATCTGGAGGGACTCATGAGAGTTGTTGTTACTCTTCCTCTCTCCCTCTCCTTCCTCCTCAGGGCAGGCTGCCCAGATCACAGCTACCCTAAAGAATTCAGAGCCCGAAATGAAATCATACATTGCCATCTGTGTTATTTTTTTTTACAGTTGAGTGGCAGAAAGCAGAGGTACTGTTGTAAAGACGTAGTCCTTAAGCTGCATTTGCAATGATACTTTTTAAAACAAACTATTTTTAAAAAGTTGGCATCCTCCTTTTCTATCACAATAAATCAGAAACCATCTTCTTCTCTCTGTGCACTGTAGTACCTTTCTCTCTCTCTCTCTCTCTCTCTCTCTCTCTCTCTCTCTCTCTCTCTCTCTCTCTCTATCTCTCTCTCTCTGTGTTTATGTTCATCTCCTCTGTCCTTTTTTAAAAGTCAAATCTTCAGTCGCTCACACATGAAAGTCAAATGAAGACATCAGATGCCCTTCTCTATTTTCCTTCCCTCCACTCCTCTGGCGTTTATCAGTCTCGATTTCTTCTCTCTTTCTCACCTCCCTTCCTAATCATCCATCTATTAGTCCAGCATTAAAAAAAAAGAAGTTTTTCTCCTCCCTCCTCGATGTCACTGACCCCCTTTCCTCATGTGTCAATTAAAACAAAAGGTAAAGTTTAAGGTCCCTCTGAGGAGGGAAAATGCTGATTTGAATACTCTGACCTTCTCACACACACCCTCGCACACAATATGACAGCAGAGAACAAGTGGTAGGAGGTTAGAGAGAATCAGGAAGGGAGAGAGATTTGAGAGGTATTCAGGGGCCCTTATTACCTGAACAGTTGTGCTGTGTGTTCTTACACATTTCTACAAAGGAGTCTGGACACATACACACTCACAGGCATGCACACGCGCACTTTGTCAATTCCTTTCTGGACCTTGACAATTAGTGTATTATCTTTGTGCCCCAAAGGTCTTTAAGCCAGAAAATGGCTAAAAGTAGTTTGGACATTTTTCTGCTTGACACTCCATTATATTTGGAACAAGAGAGAGAGAGAGAGAGAGAGAGAGAGAGAGAGAAGGTGTGTGAGAGAAGAATGGTGTGAGCTACACAGAGCGACAAGGAAAGCAAGGAATGGAAAAAGGAGAGGAGAAGATTGGGGTGTAGTTGCCTTACACAGGCCCATTAATCAGCATCACTCGAAAGGCCTTGGGTTGTCTTCATATGCGTGCACACACACACACGACTGTTTCCCCCTATTATTAAATGTCCCGTTGTGAGAGTGTCAGACTACAAAGTGCCTAATTGGCTATTTGGCCAGTGAATCCATCATACTGCCACAGATTGAGGACCCTACAAGTCGGTGCAGTAAACCAGCTCCACTGTAAGGACACTGGGCATCGTAGGATGAGACTCAAACTTTGGTGCAGGACAGTTTGCGGTTGTCAAATGCACTGCATGGTACTGTATCATTGCATTGGTTTGTGAATCAGCTCGTGTTTGCAGAGCTGGGCGTTGAATCAAATTTTTATTTTCAATCATGATTTTGGCAAACAACGATTGTGGAATTCTGTCTTGCAACAATGCTCACATTTTGTCTTGTGATATGAAACTATCCCTAAAAGATGAAACTCACTCTCACAGCCAGACTGTGGCATGTTAAGTCCGTCTCACTACAGTCGAGCGAGCCAAATCCTGTCAAGCCAGATGCTGCTGGAGTTTGATGTATGTCTATCGGTGCTGTCAGGGTATATACAGTGTTCAGAGCAGCTAAGAAGCATGAGAGTCTCATTTCAGGAATCCTTTCTCACATTTTATATATCAACTATATAAGACCTGTTGAGTGAATTGCTGAACAGCTGCTGCTTGTACTTGTTTATGCAAGGCAAAACTAAAAAGCACATGTGAAGCCAGCATGGGATTCAACCACTTGCTTGAATCTTGTGTTCTCTACGATTATGGTCACATATCCACAGTGAATCTATCAGTCTGAATCCGCAGTGACAGGCTGGTTGAATGTTGTTCCACCCTAACCTTTAAGGTCTTGTTCTGTTCATTGACACATTCAGGTGATATTGTCATAAATGACTTGCCATGTCTGAAGTGTTTGCATAGATCATACCTGGCTTTAGTTGAACAATGTTGGCATGTGGGCAAAACTAATTCTCTAGAGTTTCTGTAGTATGCCTGCAAGTAGTAGAAAACAAATAATATTTTGACAGTATTGTTTGTGTCACATGCCAATCGAAGAAGTGATCTACCAAACTATTTGTCCTGTGCCTAATGTTTCAGGACAATTACAGGTACTGTTACAGCCCTAAACTGGTCAAGGCAGATGGCCACACTTACTGACTTTACTTACTTAATATCTGTGGCACTCAGGACCAAGCTCTATCATTCCTACTTTCCTAAGGCAGCTAGGCAGTGCAGCTACTAGTAACATTGGGAACTATTTTGAGCTTTGCTTTATTACATTTCAACCAAACACCCTTGGGTCTTGTCATTTACATAATGTCTTAGTTAAAGGTCCAATTTGTAAGAAAGTTGATTGTTGAGTCTCATTCCCAACCTCGTCAAATACTGACCCCTTCCCGAAGCATCAGTTGGGAACGAGACTCGAGAATCAACTTTCCCACAAATTGGACCAGATTAACGATACCAAAAACGTAGCTAAATGCAGATTGACTAGTCTAAGGAGGTTTGGGTGGTAGGAGGAGGTCTGGCTCAAACTGTGTTTTCACGAAAGGATCAGCAGATGAGTAGTATGATGTGTCAGGTTGCAGTGGTTGAACTGTACACCTGCATGAATATGATAAGACATTACTAGTCTGTCTGCAGCCAAACTAGTGATTGTGAGGGATGAATGATTTGTAGGCATCTGTATCTTTTTAGACGCAACAGCATAGGGTAAGATAATCAGTTTGGTGTTTAGGGTTTAGAGTTTTTACGCTGGCAGACATCAGTGTATTCACATCTGGGGGGGGCAAGACAGGAAGGGATTACTGTGCAGAAAGTGAGAATCAAATGAAATCTAAATCACACTTTTTAATCAAAGACTCCACAGCACTGGCCTTTCAACCTTCTACCACAGCATGCTTGCACAATGTGTTCAAGCCACAAATAATAATGAATAATGAATATGTGCTATCTGTGTCGATCGATTTTAAAGTCATATATTAGTATATTGGTATATTATAATATTGGTTATTTTAGAAAATAATTGTGTTGTGAAAATAGTCCCAGTACAGTGCAGGCAGGCGGGCGGGTGTTATACACCAGCAGCTGTCCACGGCATCAGCAAGATTATAAACTCTGAGGTGTGCAGCTATCGAAAAAATGATGAATCCTTTAAGCCCTCTGATGCAAAATGGAGTTTACTGCCCCCCTTTCTCTGTCACGGTGTCTGTCTGAGTGTGTGTTTGCCAGCATTGCTCACCGTCGGCCCTTTTCATTATATCAGAGCTCATCCTTCTTTCCATATATTGGCGTTCAAATAAACAGTTTTGTCAACTGTACGCTCTTAACCTCAAATTACTTGCATCGTCATGTGCCCCGCCAACCTCAGTAGCCCCGTTGTCACCCAGTGATTGTCACTCTCCCACACACGCACCCACACTCACTGTCCTTTCTCTCTCCTGTCATCTCACTGTTGTGAATATCGGTTAGCTCTCCCTTGTTTTCCACCCCCTCCCAGTTTCCCTTCTTTCAAAGTAAAATCTTCGATCTCTCTCTCTCTCTCTCTCTCTCTCTCATGAAAGTCAAATTAAGAAATTGGTAACCTCGTAAAAACTTGAAGTCCAGTTTGAGTCATATAGCCATCAGTTTTTAGGAATCCCAAAAGACTGTTCGGGTACTATTCTTACCTGGGGAGCTCTAACAAGTTATGATACTTGCAATGGTCATCCCTGATTTTTATCCTGTGAGAATCTACCACGTCTATTAAAAGTCTACCATAATTTACCTACCATATCTCAGCAACATAAATCATAAATAAATCATCATAAATCCAGATCTCTGTGATTTGGGGTCATTTTTAAAAATCAGTTCTCTGTTGTCAGACAACCAAACAAGCCGGATGTATGATTGCAGCTCATAATATGGTGAGCAGCAGTCAACGGTTGGGCTGTGAGGTCGACTGTACTGTCGTTTTAAAATGAGTGATGATGGTGCTAACCAGCAACAAAGTGTACAGCTACAAAGAATCCGTCACATGATCTGAATGAGCTGCAAACAATGGGCACAATGACGCTAAAGTACATCTTTGATGTGGACAAACACTATGCTTTTGAACTATTGATGTGACACAGAGCCTTGACATCATATCTGCGGATAATGGCAGTAAGTTAAATAAAGATTCAGACTTCACTCATCCCAATGCGCCACACAAACCACAAACATGGGGGGCTAATTTCTAAATCACAAGCTCCCAGTGTACAAGTCCCATGCGAATAGGGCTTCAGAGATGCAATTTTACAACTCTTGAAAATGTTCATAGTGGCAATTATTTTATTTGTCTGCGAGGCAGAAATATACAGTACATGGTATCAAGTAATCCATAAGGAATATGTGTTTGCCTGAATTTGATTGGCTTGAAACAACACCTTGCTAGATAACACTGCATCGCAAAAGCCGCGTCTCTACTTCTTACCCATCCACACTGAGTTTGGTGGATTTTTTTGCCTCAGAGCCTGCATACCCACTGAACCATCACAGTGGTCCCACTCAAATGAGTGAGGGTGCTTGGTTTTGTCACACAAGGCAGAAGTCCTTTTATAAGCCTTTGCTACCCCTCTTAAGTAATTATCGCGTCTTCCTCAATTACGCACGCCTCAGCACAGATATCCCTTTTAGCACAGCAGGAGAAGGTGCAAAGTGGGCTGCTGGTGAACTATTTGTGAAATCTAGGTTTGCAGCGGATTGTTGTCAGAAGCACAGAGAGTCAGGACAGAGTAAAGCTAATTAGCAAGCAAAATATCCTCTTTAGTTTATTTCACAGCGAGGGAGCTGTTAGTAACAGGGACAAAGGACTAAAGATGGCCACATTAAACCTGTTAGATTTGAAGATGGGAAAAACGTTCCGACTCTAGTCGAACACGTTGCAGCAAACAAAATAAAGCTTTAGATGTAATAACTTGTGTGTGTGTGTGTGTGTGTGTGTGTGTAGACCTCCACTGCGACAGTGAAAATCGTGGTGACGGATGTAAACGACAACGACCCACAGTTCGATTCCTCACTGCCAGTGAACCTCACTGTCATCGAAGAGCAGGATGACGCCTACGTCGGACAGGTCAAGGTAGGAAGAGGCAAACACCCAAAAACAAGCACAGAGAAGCAGCACACCTCATGTTTTTTCAATATATTCTGATGGACCGCACTGTATTAAGTAGCCTGTGTGATCATGTTTGAGTACAGCATGTTTGTGTTTCTATGCTTATTCAGTCATTATGCACACATTCATGACTCTATTGTTTTGAGTTTTTCTGTGTTTCGCCATGCTCTAATCCTCTGTGACATGAATAAAAAGCCAATTTAGATCACACTTTATCTCGCTGTATCAATAATTCCTGACTGCGCATCTGCCATTTTACATGCTCTCCCACTGTGTCGGGCCTCATAATTGCTGATTACACTTCTACGCTTCTTTAATTTCTCCAGCGGTGTAGATTGGCATGTTTTGAAACTACGTAATCACACAATTCTTCTTGTTGATCATAATGTCTTACTGTGAATCCCGTTTCTGTGATCCTGACATGAGGTCACCCCACCTCGAAAGAGACGCTTAATTACTTAAACAACAGGTGCCTTTAAGACTCGTCTACATGTGTTTGTCTTCCACTATGCAGTCTCTTCAAACACAAAGATTCACAGAGGCTCTAATTAAATTCCTCTCTTATAATCTTTTACAATGGGGACCAGAGATCACTCGCATAACGTTGTAAACCTTGGCAGCTTTGTAATTAGGAGTGTTTGCTATTATACTCAGAGGATGGTGTGTGGATGCGTGTGTGTGTGTCTGTTCATATTTGAAGGTGGCCAGGATACAAGCGTTTGTCAAAGTTCTGTTCAAGTGTTTGTGTCCTTGAGCATGTGGGAAGGACAATATCTACTTGGGTTGAAAGTTTACCTCTACTTCTTGGCACTGCAACAGTCATTCCTCCCCAGGAAAAATAGTTTCTCATCATAAATTGATTTCAAACATAGAGCTGCAGATTATTAAACATAAAATTGAATTTTCTCGTTTTTGTTTTCATATTCCAAGGATCTTTTTTTTTTTCTCAGTAGAACAACTCCTCATTAAATAACACTGTCTTAACTAGGTTGTTGCACAGTTTTTTAAGAAAAGAAATGTTGACATTACAAAATCGTTAGAGCCTTGTTGTTGTTTTACTTAACTGCAGGGAGCCATTTTAGCACATAAAGTAAGTGATAGAAACTGATGCAGCTGTAAAGTTGATCCACTTGGTTAATATTTCACAGAATTATTCAGTTTTTCTCTTGAAATTTGGCAGATTTTAAACAATGCAACCATACCTTCTGTGAATATGAGAATACAGCATGAAATGAAACTGTAAAACTGTGAGGAAAGAGAGACTTGATGGATAAAATGAAGCATATGTAGCAGGATCCCTTCTCAGCTGTGCGGGATGCATTTTCACCTGCATCAGCACCCTCGTCTCTACTTAACCACAAAGACTCCTGGACTTGTTCCAGACCTAATAACTGACTCATGTATTCCCCAGACAGGGGCCATGGGTAAATCTGACACTTTGATAGGCTCTGATCTTTAAAGATGCTCCCTCGGTTGGATTTGCTCCAAGCTTAATTCATAGCCTTTGTACACCAGTGTCAGGGGGTCTTTGATCAGTCTGACACGTTTCCAGGTTCTAAATGTTAATCATGCTTCTTTGGGTGAACGCTAAGGCTACCCCAAAATAAATATATGACCCTTATATAGCCATGTTTAGGACTTTGACCAAACTTGACTTTTAACAGGTACCAAACTTTAAAGTTGAATTCCTTTTTGTATTTGTGACAATTGGGCACTTTTCCAAACTCATAAACCCAACCTTCTCCTAAAAGAGGACATTTCATCACAAGCGTTCAAAATTGTAACTTTCGCTTAGACCTTTGGCCGTGTTCCAAATCCAACATTCAGAAACCCACCCTAATTTTCAGAGAGGGCACTTTAAAGTATTCCAATCCTGAACTTCTTCCCTTTCAAGGACCCTTGGATATCTTCCAAACCAAAACAGACGGCATGATCCCACAGCGGGCCGTGCAAGGCACGACTCTGGGCCTTATTCCAAAGCAGGGTCCCTACCTGTAGGTATTAAACAGATTTCTGGAAGAATGAATGGACCTGACCTTGGTTTGCTGATGCTGGTAAGGTAGAGCGAAGGAGGGAGGGGAGGGAGTAAGACATGCATGGATGGCAGAGAGAAATGGGAGTAGGTAGTGGGGAGAGGAGTAAGGGGGTGGAGAGAGGAGGAAGAGGGAGGGGTGCACTGTTGAATCAACTTTCAGGAGTTAAAAATATAGTTTTCTGTTGCATAGTGAAGAAATGCGTTGAAAAAAGGAAAGATTTGGTAAGAAGAATGACCATCAAATACATATTTTCCTGTGATAACTAATTTTCTGATTATGAACAGCTAGCCCTTTAGATTTTTTGATTGCTGGTTGCATTTGAGCACAAACTGAGGTCAAATGCTTTATTTGTATTATGCGGTGGATAATATAGAAGCAAAACTGTCAAAAAGTCATTCAATCAATGCAGCAATATGCCTAAAGAGCCAAATAAGAACAATGTAATTTTACAAAATTAGACAAATAAAATGTGAACAAACCTTTCGCATGAAATTACATTGAACTGGTTGTTGACTAGTGGTCAAGTGTGAAACCTTGAAACCTTCCCTCTGGTACGCATGGACTAAAAAGGGTGCTCACTTGTCATTAGGTTTCACATTCTTGTCACACTGAATGGACACTGAATAACCAGCGGCATTTCAACCAGAGTCTTGAGGTTGAGCCCGCACGCACCCGCTTGACCGCGAGGAAATCCCACAGCATGTGCTCCCTCTGCACCAGCTGCATGGCTGCCCCCCTCTGTGACCCGTAGTGATCATAGACGCGCTTCAGGCCTCCAGTTCGTAACCTTTCAACACGCTGTCAGCCCCCGGACAGCAGTGTGGTTATTGACAGTGTTGCATGTGAATTACTGACATTACTGTAGATCGCCCTCAGTTTTAATCTGTCATAGTGATGGACAGCCTTCAGATTATTCTGTCATTGTTTAAAAAAAAATAATCAGCCAATGACAGAAAAAAAGGCCATTTTGTGACCTCAAAACCCCCCTGCCTGAGAGTAACCGTGGCCAGATCTCATCATAGTTCTTTATTTCCTTTTTTAAAATAGTCAAAAACAAGTACTTACGTGGAAAAACAGCTTTTGCATAATTTCCATGTCTACAGATTTAAAATCTGTTATAAACTATAAATCGCTGGATTTAAAATCTCATTGGCTACATGATGCATCAATCATCTGGAGGTTGCTGTGTAAGTGACTCAGGAGAGAGTAGAAAGAAGAGAGTGGCTCACTTGTCTACAAGATGACTCATTGGCTGTTGTAGGCTCTAGGGTGGACTTAGAATGTCTGTTCAAATGAGCTGCCAGTCAAATGGCTGCCATCTCAGGATCTCTGGTGTAGAGGGAGGATTGCTTTTGCTCTGAAATGAGTCTTATTACAGATTAAAGCATGAACAAGCATTCGGGATTGCAGTTCTTGTTTTGTTTTGTTTTTTGCCATTTTGTCACAATTTAATCATGGAATATGGCATTTTGGCCCAAATATGTTAGTGAAAGGGATCTAGTGGACATTTGGGAATAAGTTTGATGCATTACTGAAACACCCAGACACAAAACTTAATACATGCTAGTTTGGTAGCTTGTTTGTCTGCTTATTGATTGAACCATGCTGATGTGGTTTAACTTGAAATGGTTTTTAACTTGAAATGGTTTGCATGAACATAATCACGAGAAGCTTTCTTAAGATGTATGGCATGATTATTCACTTAAAATGAGGCATTGCTTAGCTGCGTTTCTATTTGTTTTTGTGAAGTAGCTGGACATGCAGCTTAATAGGTTAACACCACCTCTGGTCACACCTGGATTTCAGCAGATGAGCTGCATCAAAAGAGCTGCAGTGTTGCTTCAGAAATCTGACATTTTTACCAAGAAAGCTGCCTCTTCATCAGTTTGAAGTTGTGTTTGTTACTCCAACACTGGGTGATTTTCCTGATTTTCAAACCTTCAACCACAGACAGGGGAATAAATCAGTGAAATCAACTGTTGCACTTGAATGCTGGAATGGGAAAAAATTGGTTGTTCATGGCGTGACTGCTTGTCCCTACAGCATGGTTGTTCACTCTCCACATGTACTGTCAGTGGTCGTACACTGCACAAAAATGCCTTTGTTAAGACTAGCTGTAAATATTGTTTTTCTTTCTTTTTGAAAACTCTTTTCAAGTGAGGCAAAAGAAAAAAAGATCTTTTGAAGGGAAAAAATCCTCAGGAAGTTGACTGGATCTGTGTCTCTTCAAAGCTGTAGCGTTACGAAGTACGTTTCCATTTGCCACAACAGCATTTCACTGAAAACAAACAAGCAAGCATATCATTTATTTTAATAATGAAAAGAAAAGAAAAAGGATTTGAAATGCATGATGTTTTTTTCTGTATTTCATACATACGGTAAATCGCAGTTGACTCCGTAAACAACTTTTTCCAATCTTTTTGATCTTTGACATCATAAAACAAAGACATGTCTGCTTGCAACCCCTCATCAACAGTCACGTTTGTCGAGCTGCCTAAGGCTGTTAATATGATCCATGACTTTACAAATAAGAAGCAAAACTATAAGAGGAGAGCCTGAACAAATAAACACTTGTTTTTAAAGAGTCAAAGTTCCTTCATTATCTTTGTGTTCATCATCTCTCAACTCTCAGATTTATCTCGTTACCCCTCGCTCTACAGTACACCCTACAAACACATAAAAAACATAGTAAGGCAGGTACATACATCTTAAGTGGACATCATGCGTCATTTATATATGTGTGCTGTATATGTGTGAATGGAGGACTAAACCTGCCAAAATCAGACGTAAATAAAGAAATAAGAAATATCTTTGTCACATTTTTTAAAATTAATGAATGCCTATATTAACGATAATTGTATTTTTGGTGCATCTTGTGTCATGATTTATTTATTCAACCATTTATATATCTACTTATATATTTCTGATTTGGACAGGTTCAGTCTTCCATATGTGTGCAGAAAAGCGCATTATGTGGCAATATACTAGTTGACCAAGATACCAGATTTTGCCAGAATACGCGCTGAAGAAGGTCGTCTTGCCCGAATCGTGGCCGAAAAAAAAACAGTTGACAGGTTTTGGTACGGGTACAAAATGCACCTGATGGGAAACAGAGTTTAAAAGAAGAAATGACGGGGACAAATCCAGATGCAATTATACGCACGCACGCACTACAACACCATGTAGGAGTAAGACTACTAGAGCGATTGCTTGTCTGCATGTGTAACTCACTGAAGAAAGACTCCCACACTGTAATAACAGTTCAGTATGTGTTTTTTTTGGGTTCAACAAAAGGAAATGTGCTCAGAGACAGGGAGGGGGGGACCACAGTTAATTTAGTTTCAGTTGCAGGTACTTCTCTCGCTGTATCTAGAGATGAAATTAGAGGTAGAGGTGAGAAAGTGATGAAAAGAGAGAAGAAGAAAATGTGGAAATTGGAAGTACGAGCACCCAAACAAGGAAGGCAGAGCTAGAGATTGCGGAGATGCTGTGTGTATATTTGAGGACTTAAGCTGCTTTTTTTTTTCTTTGTGTGTGTGTGTATGTGCATGTGTGTGTGCTTGTGAGCATGTGTTGAAAGGCAGCCGAAGTAACGCAGCTGAGACATTAATCGTATCGTGTTCCTGGCTTTTAACCGTCTGGCAATGTAATTATGCTGAGAGAATTGTGAAAAAGACAGTGAGAGAGGGATAAGACACATATGAGAGAGAGAGAATAGAGCGTGGATAGAGGCTGAAAGTCTCACACACACACTTTCCACAGTACCTAACTCCAGGAACTGCAGACATCAATATGTTTGACATAGAGATGATTAATCCAGCCTTCTATCTAAAGGAGTTCATCCAGAGTCTAAAATGCACTGCTATGACAGCCTTACTGCAGCTGCTTGAAGGAAGGTTTAATTGCAATAATGTTTCTCTGTCATCTATCAAACATCTGCCCGTTGCGTGATTCTTTATATTTCATGTAGGCGGCAGAAAAATCATGTCAATTCATCTCTCTTCAGTGTTCTCGTTCAGTTCAGATGGCTGAACCACAGGGTAAAATTTTCAGCTCAGCTTTCACAAAATACTGTGAAATCTACACTGTGCATATTTGAGTGTGCTATTAGGTGAGTTTTTAAAATGTGCCACCATAAGGAATGATGTTGGGAGATAAACTTTACTCTTACTCACTCACTCTCTTACTTAATTTGTGTTGTTGTGAATTGGATGAAAATACTGATACCAGCCTGTCATCTGTCCAATTAAATATTTGGCTTCAGCCCAGCTGCTGGTTAGCTTAGCCTAGCATTAGTGTTGGAATTGGTCTCGTGACTGTATTTGCTTGCTTACAGCTGCCACAGTAAAATTTCCACACATAAAATTCATCTCTGCATTGCCTTTTGATTACTATATCAATATTATTAGATGACTATATTTCTCACAGTACACTTATACACACAAATATATATACTATATATGGCAATGAAAGAGGTGAATAAAGAGGAATCTTCATTTCTTTGCTGTTGGGCTTATGTAAGTGTCTTGATGACGTTAAATCTCACAATGTGTTAACATGGGAATCTTTGCCATGTCTACAGTCCATGCAACCAAGGTTCAAGGTTGAGGCTGTAAACATAAACACGTATACGCTCAGTATAATTCTGATGTGCACTTTTTAAATGTGTGTCTTAGTGACTGTGAGCCGCAGCAATAAGATGGTGATGATAACATGGTCGGTACATCACATTAGAAGTTCCACATCAGGTAAACACTATCCATCAACCAAGACTGTCCACCTCTCCTCGTCATGTGCTCTGTTGGCTCAGAAGACAAATCCGCCATGTTGAGTGCGACACCTTAATCCAGGATGTTGTGGCGGCGACGGGTCTCCGTGAAGATGTCGGCACATCAGTCTCTGATTTCCCATAGCCTTAAATCGTCTGGATTATCTTTTATGCCAACTTTTCCTCTCCTTCCTGCAGCGGTGTTGGATGGTCAAAAAGATGCTGTGGGCCAAGCTCATGCTAAACTAATCTAGCCGGTTGCTGGTTATGGCTTCATACAATTCTGCTCACCATTATTGGCATCCCTTAATTTTTTGCATAACCTCTACAATATCTTCAAAAATAAATGGAAATGTACCAAAAATATATCATCAGGATCTTTTAATTGGAGGACCAAAGTAATATAACAAAGAAAATAGTTTTTTCAGCTTGCATATTGTAATTTCAAAGAAGAAACAAAAAAACTGTGCAGCAATAATGGTACCCCTCTTTAATATTTGGTTGCACACCCTTTGGCAGTGATGACAGCCTCCAAACATTTCTTGTAGCCATCTATAAGCTTCTTGCACTTCTCAGCTGATATTTCCTCCCACTCTTTCTTTGCAAATTGTTCAAGCTCTTTCTTTTCCCCAATGGCAGATTTCATTACCAAAGATTTTCAATCGATTGAGATCAGTACTCATTGCTGGCCAATTTTAAAACAGTCCCATTTTTTGCTTTTCAACCATTCCTACGTGCTTTTGGATGTGTGCTTTGGGTCTTTGTCTTGCTGGAGGACCCATGATCTTTGATTCAAACCAAGTTTTCTTACACTGGGTAGGACATTTCGCTCTAAAATCTCTTGATAATTCTCTGATTTCATGATTCCTGTGATACGGTCAAGGCCTCCAGTACCAGATGCAGCAAAGCAGCCCCACAGCATTATGGATCCTCCACCATGCTTAACTGTTGGTAGGATGTTCTTTTCCTTGTAGGCTTTATTGCGGCGTCTGTAAAGAAACTGTTGGTGTGCATTGCCAAAAAGCTCTTTTTTTGTTTCACAGAACATTTTCCCAGAAGGATCGTGGTTTTTCGCACTTCTGATGTCCTCAGACAGCTCCTTTGTCTTCACCATTATGACAAAGGAACAGGGGATAACAGTTGGCTTTTTAAAACACAGAAGTCATCATTCATTGGCTAATTCATGTCACATGGGCACAGACAATTTATCACAGGTGATTCTCATTTGTGATTTACCATAGGTGATTCACAATGTGTTTCCATACTGATTTAAAGCAAAGGGTGCCAATACCAGTGACATAGCAAGCTTTAAGCTTTTCTATTTTTTCCTCCCATTGTTTATTGTTTTAAAGTGTTTATCATTTGCTCTTTTGTATCAAACACAAGTTCTCTATAGGAAAGGAATGTTTCACTTGATTAATTTTTTTCAGACGATATTCCACATTATGTACTTAAACTTCATGGGTGCCGATAATGGTGAGCAGGACTGTAATTAGCATACATACATGAGACTGATATCTATGCCACACACATTAAATCTACATCTCCCCTTTTACATCTACAAAACGTTTACAGCTGCATTTTCACAGAATTACAAAATATATCTTTTCTCTCCCAGCCCTCGTCCTTTATTTTTCACTTTCTATCCTCTCTCTTATTGTCCAAGGTGTATTCTGTGTCTCCATTCTCCAGACAAGCCAAGACCATCACCCCAAAAGCTGGATACTACATTTAAATTTACAATAGATTTACACCTTGATATTGTTGAATCACTGAATAAAAATAACATCGAAAGGGCTTTATTTTTCTCTCGCACAGTCTACATAACTCTGGCCAGAAACAAACGTATTTCTTTAAATCCTAATAGTCACTGGGCGAGATGAGCTGAAACTTTAATGATCCAAAATTGGGGAAAATGGGTCACTGCGACAGCAAGAAGTGACACAATTCAGCAAATAGAGCGGAATATGGATATGAATTGAGCAATGTGGGTTACATAAACATATTAAACTGACAGTTGAAAACTGCTACTAATTGTTCATTATTCAAATTATATAAAGAAGAAATTCCAGCCTTTACACATT
>OMLP01022420.1:0-13711 GCA_900302685.1 Spondyliosoma cantharus | reverse complement strand
CGTAAGTTTTTATGCTTATAAGTTTGGTGAGAATTGGTTGTGTATTACAATCATTTTTATGTTGTACATTGTAATAATTTATCCATGTATGTTTGAGAGGCAGATTTGCTCAGCTGTTAACTTGTTAACCATATAGCTCAGATATTGTTCTGATTCATGTTGTCACATTCATTTTGAAGTGTTCTACTACACCTTTTATCTGTTTCTGCATATTGATCAATGTTGTCTGTACTTACCTCAGTCATTGTGATTATGATTCTGTTTGTATGGCTGCATTTTAAAACCTGTATTTGTGGACATTTGTATTGCAGTTTCACAGTCGAGATATGTTCCTCAGTAAAGGTCAGAGACAACGCCACCTGTCCGGTCTGTGAGTCTTTTCTGGGCATACTCAATTGTTTGGGCTAGCTGGATAAACTACTTCCGCACGAAGAGGGAGGCCAGCATACTGACTAACTTGTCAAGTCCCCAGTGGCTTGTTTAGAGGGTTCACGCCAATGCAGCCTGGCACACTGCAAGTATTTGCAAGTTTCAGCTTGTTTTGTCACAAATCTTGGGTCTAAACAGGCCTTTAGAAGATAGTCAGAACAAATAAGGTACACCAAAGTGAGAATCCTGAAATTTCTGAAGATGACATATGATCTGTTCCAGTATTTTACAACCTGTTTATCCGCCGAACGTAACAGCAAAGACAACCTGCTTTATTATACCGCATCCACAAAGCCATTGCTTCCAAATTCCTTGATGCCGCTGTAACTTAGCATTTTCTCCCAACAGTAGAAGTGTAGCAAAGCAGCAGGCAGGACTTCAAAGTGGTGTCAAACCTGGTTCGTTGAGAGAGTCTTTGCTGAGCTGAGCTTCAGAGAACTTTGTTTGCTCCATGCTGACAGACACACACACACTCTTCGTCATAAACACACACACGTGCAGAGCAAAAGATGGCATCAAAAAAATGTCACAAATTGTACACACTTGTCACACACACTAAAGTGCCAAAATACTCACACATACGATACATGAGTGAGAGCCAGGCAGCTGTCTGTTTGGCTCTGTGATTTCCCCCCGAAAATGCTAGAAAAGAGTGCGTGGAGTGAAGGGGCTGTAACTAAAACAGGAGGGGGTCCGCTGAAACATTTTTCTTCCTCTTGCATGAAATCAACGGGGGGCGTTTAGAGAAAACACAACCGTTTTAATTTTCAAACAAGTGGTTGTGAAGAATCCCAGTGGAACGTCAAAGCTTCAAACATACACGGCATCCCGTGTGCATTCAAACACGCACACACACACACACACACACACTCGATGGGCATAATATATGGCCGCATAATGACACATAAAGACATACATTAACTTGAATATTTTGGCATTCAGATATGCATCTCGTCTAACTCATTTAAAAAAAAAAATGAAAGGACGCTCAATACATGTTGCTATTTTAATAGTTCAGCCTTGTAGCCGGGATCCCAGCTGTGAATTGCAATGAGCCAGTCGGGTTCTGGGTTCTGATCAGAAAACACTGTCTTCTCTTCATCAAACAGACTCTATCTTATGAGCTGATGCAGTGATCCATCTGTGATTATTTTTTGTTTGGTATGGATATCACTCTCCTCTGTTAAACATATACCTATGTGCAGACACACACTCCCACGTATGGCAGATACCTCTTTTAATTTCCATTGAACTGTCAATTGGGGCTGTTTTTGTTGTGTTTTGTTCAATTGATCTGACTCTAAACTCCCAATCCCCAGTGGAAAATCCACAGCAAACCACACACAATACTACTACTCCAATCTGCAGTGCATGTGTGTGTAGTGCCCTGGACGTGTATATTCTGACCTGTTTCCCAATGTGTCCACTCTGTGCCAAAATCCTGTGGTGAGATTGAAGGACGAGATGAAACCACATTACAAAGGGGAGATGGGCCCCTATAACAAATCGACAAAACGATGTGTGGTGTGCACTGCCGGGTAGGTGAAGATCCAAGGAAGTAAATTGAATTCAACCACCTTTTCTATTTGATGAAACGTGTGTGAGGAATTTAGGGCAAATCTTTTGATAAAGACGCACTGCTCCCCTTTTTTTTTCTATTCCAAGTTTTTATTTCAACTTATTTATTAATTTTGGTTTCTATCAGACCTATGCACCTCTGCATGTGAAAGGACTCACACATGATCGCACCTGGACCGGTGTTAATGAACTGAGAAAAGGAGAAAATCTAGCTAAAGTGAGTGCGATTTTGAAAAAAAAAAAAAAAGCCTTTATCATGGTCGTGATTACATTTTGATTATAACAGCTTTTATAATTGCACCTCTGAAGACAGAGATGGTGTATTGAAGGTGTTCTTTGAATCTGTAGGATGTAGTCACTGAGCTTTGGTGTCACAGCCTTGAATATTCCAAACTTCAGTTTTTTGTTTCTTGAGCAGTACCACAATGTACTGTTGGGGCGCCATAGCCCGGATCTAGAACTTTGTTCTGGGATTCTCAAACATCCTTTCTGGTACACTTCCTCCAGACATGTCATAACCTGACACAGCACTGTGTGGTACACAGAACTGTCTAGACAGGCGACATTAGAACCTGTTGAGAAAAAGGGACACTTTCCAAAAATACTTGACACCTTAACCGAGACCAAGTCATGACCAACACCAAATTGTATCGGGACCGAGACAAGAGCAAGACTTTAAGGGGTTGAGACCAAGTCAAGACCAATGAAAAACAACAAAGAGTCAAGACCAAGGCCGGTGCTACTTCCACAATGCATGGTACACAATACAATGTGAGCATTTAAAGCAGGCACCTTGTTTTCTATGATCAAACAAATACAAACACAAAGGACCTGAATTCAACTTAACTATCTATATTCAGCCCTTCTTTTCAACAATGAAACTTTTGTGTCAGGTCTTCTTGGTGACACTTGTCTTCCCATAGAAACCATCATTAGGTACAGTGTGAATCAATATGAAAACAATTCAGTGATATCCCTGCAGTTGTGATCTTGACTGATCTTGAAATAAATTCCAAAATCCTCTTTGTCTGAGACCATTTGATTCAGTCAATTTCAACAAGTGGTCTTGAGACCGAGACAGATCTTGAGTACTACAACACCATTAGCAGGTGATGGACCATCCAAGTCTATCGCAGTCTGCCAAGGGACAACTTCAACCAATCAGATCAACAGCAGGAGAGTGCTATCACCAGCACAGCCAGTTGGTAAATCAAACTCTTACCAAAGCCAGTCAAGTCATTCATTTCCAAATGAAGACAGCCTTTAGTGGCATTTATTTTTTTTATTTTTTTTTGCTCCTCTTTCAATGAAAACTCTCCAGAGCAGACAGAACCTGTAACCTCATGGCACCATTGTTGCCTTTCAAGTCCAACGGTGGTTTCTCTTGCTGGTCATCACATCTAAACCACCGCTGTAAGTGACGTCTCTCGCTGTCTATTTCCTTGAAGAACATTGATTGGTTGAAATCCTGAATGTTCAGCCACAAGCTTGTTGCCAGTCAAGATGGATTTGTGAGATCACATGATTGGGATCTCACAATGTAGGACTTGTCAGGATCCAGATCATAACTTGACATTGCAGCTTGGTGTATGTTTTTCATCTCATGGCATATTCTTGGAAGACATTTTCAATGCTGTACAGATCCAACACTTGACCATTTTTCCCTATTGCTGTTGGTATGTTCAGCCTTTTCCAGCAACTGGTTGCTGTGGGATTTTCTCTCAGCAGTTTATTCTGAGCAGATACTTAACAGATGTATTTCTCCACACCTTTGGATCATTGATGAATATGGCTGACACACTCTTGTAGCCCTGACCCTCTACTTTACAGCTGTTGTGTTTTATTAAACGTATCCTTTTTGTATGCTTGACTTTAGTCAGAATCCTGAATTCAACATGACTACTTTCTTGATGTCAGCAGCTTCTTTGTCCTCTCTTGGCAGCTGGATACACCAGCTGGATAGTTGATGATTTTAGGGGTGCAAGTGTTGCTGGCTTGGATCATTTAATTTCAGTTTGAGCTTGAGTAGCTGTCTCTTCAAGATACATGGATGGTAATGTCTCATTTGAGGTATCAAGGGTCCTGAGCAACAGTGGAAACCCCACAGATAAATTGACTTTACATGGCTAATTGTCCTCCCTTTCTTCAGTTTCCCCGCCAGAAAGAAATGCCATAGTCTTCACATCTGTGCTTTATGATGATCTGACTCATGCAAAGCGGCAGTGGGGATAACTCATTACCTTGATATATGTCATACTTGATGGTTGCTTGGGGAATTGCCTTTGAGTGGCCTTTTTGAGATTCTCTCCGCAAAAAACTCTTGATCTTGATCGGTGGCCTCTCTATTTGATCCTTGGTACTGAGTCAATTAAGAATTATTGTAGAGATGAGTAGAAGAGCATTAAAGATATAATATCAAACATATCTGCACTAGAGGTGTAATTTGTAAAATGAGGCCAAAATGTGAAGATAGCTCCAGAGATGTAGGGGGCAGCATATCATTCCAGAGTAATTGACAACTGCTGTTTTTTGCTACCTATCCTTGGCTGTAGTAAGCTATTATTAGATAATTACCTTCCTTAGTCATGGAGCGAGTGGCTCTTTGAGCTGACTGGATCATGGGAAGAGTCACCATGGTCAAGGGAGCTCATACTGAGCTCAGCAGCCTCCCAATTAACACATCTGGACACTAGACTGGGACATATCACAGCCTCGGTGAAAGACAGATGCCAGTTTGAAGACCAGGAATACAGAACAGAGATGATTTACAGCAGCTCCGATCAGAAGTATGACTCTGGGGATGATAAGACTCTGCAAGTGCAGACAGGAGAGAGCTGCAGTGATGGAGAAGCAAGAGAAAGGGAGCGGTAATCAACAACAGTGTGTAGAGCCAGAATATTTTGACATCTTGGATTTATTTCAACCGACACAGAGGTGATTTGGGGAAAAACAAACCAAGACTGTTTTGGTGAGTTGTATTCCATTCATGTAGAGTTTAATAAATTGTGTTTAACGATGAGTTAACAAAGCAGTTGGGCTTATCTTAGTTTTATAAACCAGAGAAACTTCCGTTCAGACAGTGTGCCATTGTATTTTTCTATTTGGTAAGTACAATAGATAAGAAGAATATTTCCTTTAATTTATTTGGATCATTTGTTACTCCAAAAGGTAAGAGAAATTGTCAAAGGTAGCAAACTCGCCACTCGCATGTATCTCCCCGCTGAAACTACAGGGAGCTAACGGACTACTGCCTCTCGCAGTACAACCTTGTACTGTGAGACATGGCCGGGGCTAGCTGTTTAGCATGCTAACTTTAGCAGATATCTCTGCAACAGAATACAGAGATGTCTTTGACATGACGTCAACACTGTTATTAGTTCACATTCTTTTGATTATATAAACCTGTTTCTTGGTTTGGTAGCATTCTCCTGTTTGTCATCGTTTATGTTTCATTTAAAGTTCAGAGATTACTCTCTCGGGGTAGGCCCTGAGAGAGTAATCCCTACTAGGCCTCGTTACACATGTTATTCTGCTCCGTTACAGTTGTGCCTGTCCCTCCCTAAACAGTAGCAGGTCGGAACTAACATGGACCTAAAATGTTCCAAACTTAAATGTAACACATGTAATCACTCAAATTAAATTATAGTTAAAAGTGCTCTTCATTGTACTGTCCAACTTAATAAGCACACAGTTAGGATAGCAAACATAAGTAATAAAAATAACTCAAAGAAAATGTCATGTGTACTGTAGTTAAAGGTTACAATTGTAAGTTTCATACGCAATGGTTGTTGTTTAGCAGTAAAGACAACAACTCCAGTGATACTTGAAGACATCAGCAAAGTGCCCTGCAAATAGCTGTAGTATCTGCTTTTATAAAATACCACCATAATAGAAGGTGAGTTGAGTTTCCAGTAGACAGGCTCAGTAATACTGAATGGTCTGAGTACAGTACACATAAGTATTTATGGGAAGCCTAGACATTAGCTCCGTCTGCTGTATCCTCTATCACTAGCATACGAGTCGGGTTTCCAATAGACAGGCACAGTAGTCTCGACACAGATTAATAAGGTGCCCATAAATGTGTTCTACAGTTTCTGGAACAGTCCAGTCCAGGAGAGATTTTCCAGTAATACTAGAAGGTGTCTGCAGAGAGCCAAAACTGGCTACGGCTACGATAACACCCATGATAAAAACAAGCTAGACTTTGGTAGGGACATTTTGTAACAAGGTTGCAAGGTTGTAGTTACTTACCACTGGCAGTATGTAGCTGGCATGGTTATTGATATGAGTGGTGAGTAGTTGGGACATGGCAGCTTCTTGTATGCTTTTAAGAAAAAGCCTCCATCGCAATTACAACGGAGTAGAAATTCATTTATTTCATGTTTGGACTGTATTAAAAAGATCCGACCAGCATTGAAGAAAATATTTGGCAAGGTAACATATTCGAGCGGGGTGTATTGATTCTTGCTTTTTGGTTTTCCCTCACCATAATAGACTTATTATGGTCTGCATGTGCCCTTGGAGAAACCATGGACTCCACAGCCAATCACAGTGTGTCTCTGTTGGTCGCAGCTGAGCTCCAGGACAGGGTCAAAAACCTGGCAGGTGGTGTTCCACAGCTGCCTCTGCACATCGTCCCTCAATTAAGCAATAACATAGATTAGCTGAGGGGCTGATTCACCCAGTGTTGATTCTCACCTGCCACACTTCAAAGAATTTAGAGTAATGTCTACCGAAACACACTGTGCTATATTTACAGGAGTCTATATCGTGTTTTGGTACAATGATTATTATCTTCTTATCTTTGTGACCCAGGCTTGAGGGCAGACAATATACTGCATGTTCATACTGCTTATCATAAAAAAGTACAAGGGGAACTTTTTGACTAACATTGAGCAAGAAGTGCTTGACACAATAAAAGCTCCTCTTTATTGCAAACCCTCACGGTACTGTTGAGACGGTTCTCATAATCCACCCGTCTAGACAGTAATTGTCTGTCCCAAAACTTTAAAAAGAAATACTCTACAGTGTGATCTGGCCTTTTTCCCCCAGTGGAGACGTGCTTTAGATTGAGTGGAGATACTTTGCGACTGAGTCATTTGGGGAAGAGGTGAGGACCCCAGAAAAACAACATTTGTCTTGCTTTTGCTCGGCATGTCAACCAGGATGCCCTATCACAAAAAGTTATCTACAATGGACCCCTGTTAGCATTTAACATTTTTTCTCAGTTTGACTGCCTGTTGAGAACAGTCCTACATTTCTTAATACAAACTTACTTCTAAAAGGTTAAAAAGTCTTACATTTGATTAAATTCAGATGGGATGGCAATAAAATACTTTTTAGTGATGTCACTGAGAGAATAATCGTTATGTCAGCTTGAAAAAATGTAACCTACAAGTGCATTATTGGTTTCTTGACCATTTTCAGTCACTACTTTAACATTTTTTAAGGATGTTTGCTATCAATCCTCTGTATACATTATATAGGTCCGCTTTGCAAGAATTTAGATTTTTGAGTCTCACTCCCAACTTGTCAAATATTGATGCTTCTGGATTGTAGGTTGGGTTGGCCACCGTTAGTATTTGACACGTTGAGAAACTGAAAGCGTTCAACCTTCACTGTATTTTTTCGGCAAGCTTTCCTGACGTTCCTAGTGAATTATAACTATGGTGAGAGATGTCAGCTGCCACAAGAGCTGAGAGGTTTGTAAATCCAGTCGACACTTTAAAGGCGCAATAAACACTAATTGGAGTTTAAAACATCCAAAAATGTACTTATCAACAGAATGTGAAGAAAAATACCATTTTAATGTTTTGTTACAGACTGCTATGTATTGGGTTGAAGAGACATCTGCTGAAGTTAGCATGCTGACCAGTTAGCCCCAGCTCGGAGCTCCTGTGCAAGCAGCTTAAACACCAACAGTACCCCGGTAGTCTGGCTACTGTAGCTGCATGGCTAACTGAGCTATCAAGCTAACAGTGGCTACAGTCATGGATGTATAAAAAGCATACAGTTACCAGCAGTTAGCAGTTACTGTGTTTATATGCTGCCCCTATTTGTTGGGAGTATGAATCAAAGGTGGCCAGTGTTTACATATTGTACCTTCAATTGATCTACCATCAGAACTGAATGGTAAGTAAGTATAAGTAATATAATTTAGCACAGCATTAATATACACATTTGGACAATGTTCTTAAATTGAACCGATTATTCATATTTTACTGTTCTGATATCAATGTGTTCACTTGGATCGAGTGTTTTTTCCACTTTAGGTGTGAATTCCCAACTTTAATTTAAAGTCGTATTAAAAGGGTCCAACATTTTAGCTTCATGATCATGAAAATAGTCTCTCTATGAAGACCTCTCTGAAAGCATGGTTTTAGTGTCGGAGTTTTCTATCCATTACCACCAGGAAGACTTCCCCTCAAAACACATAAAGAAAGCTCTGTCAACACCTGAGCTATTGATGGATGGAGTCAAAATTCCCCTCTGCCTACAGCACACATAAACTGTAATTGTGAAAAACAGCTGGTAGTATAATCTCCTACTGCAGGAGGAGGCTGGGAAATCTAAAAGAAAAAAAACAAGCAAGTCTTATAAAGATCTTGGAAACTCACCAATGCAGAAAATGAGATCATCCTCGCCGAAGAGCTGTCCTGGCACCTACAGGCAGCAATAAAGTAAACGCCACCGAAAGTCTGACAGAACAAACGGGGTCTGACAGAGAGCTGCTCTCGGTCCTGGTCCTTGGGGATTTTTTTACTTTTACTGAGTTTTCCATTCCACGAGCATATTCCTTGCAGTCACCTGGTGGCACGGGCGTAAATCACTTACTGATTTGGTGTCAGGACACGTGAAGGAACTGTAACTGAGAGCCACTGTAACTTTATAGGCACCTTAAAACTGTTTAAAAGATGGGAGATATTTCTTGAAGACCCGTGTCCATTAGGTGTTTGGTGGTATCTGATTTCTATGTGCCTTGCAAAACTGACACAATGTGATGATTTATAATGTGGCTGTAATGGATTTTAATAGGGGATACAGATCCAGAGATGTTATCAGGAGAAGACATCACGATTTGTTTTACTCAGAATAACAAAGTAAAGACGAGAAGGCAGAAAGTCATGTTGCATTTGGGTAAGGTGCGAGGCTAATTATATTGATAGGCTTTTACTTACTACATATCTTCTTGTTCAGTCAGCGTTGGTCTTTTGTGCATAATGGCTCTTTCAGTCTGTTGTTTGCTGTGTGATTCTTCTTAGTTAAATGTAGTTTTTCAGTGCGCTGTTGCAGAGGTGTGTGCTGTGAGGGTTAACAGGGTCTCAGCCCGACTGCCACCAAATGTTAATTTGCAGAAAACCTGTGGATTTGAATACGCCGTGTTGGCATTAATTTATGCAATTTGGCTTGGTGTGTCTTTAAAGCTGTAATATTTGGCAACCAGATTGTTTTTTTGGCTGAGATATTATGTCTCAAATTAATTACAAAACTCAATGTTGTTTTTCTTTTATTAAAACTAACCTGTACATAAAATGTTCAGTCAGTGCTCAGGCTCTAGACTGCTTGTTGTTCCGAGGTCTAGATGAATACAGAAAAGGTGGGTAGAGCCTTTGCAGTCCAGGCTCCTGGACTTTGGAACGACCTGCGTGAGAAGATCAGGGGTGAAAACTCATCTGTTAAATCACTTTTGAAAACTCACTTTTTATCACCTCCACCAAGGAGGTTATGTTTTCACCTGTGTGTGTTGGTTGGTTGGTTTGTGAGCAGGGTTACACAACAAACTACTGAACGGATTCCCACGAAACTTGGATGGCGGGTGGGTCTCAGCCCAGAACAGACCCCATTAACTGTTGTTGGAGATAAAAGAGACGGCTCCAGGGATTTTTACTCACTTTATTTAACATTGCGAGATAAGGTTTTTTTTTGACATTTTGGTTAATTTCTCAGGGAGTAAAGCATCAATCTTAATGAAAGAATTCAGGCGCATTTAAGTGGCTGGTATCTGTGAGTGAGTACAGTTTCATGTGGATCCAAATACAAATCTGGATTTGGCAGAAACAATGTTGAATATACTCTAGTTAAATGGCCGTGAATCTCTGTGTGGCTTATGTGTTTATTATCATGGCTTTCAGCTTTCTTTTTTCCTGCTTTGTTTTCATTCTGCTGTTTTTTTTTATTGCAAAGCAGTTTATAACTGTGTTTTTGTTGAATAAATAAACTGTTTCATAGCCTTTTTTCAACATCTGTGTGATTCTTTAAATAGAAACTTAAACACAAGCTACATAAAATTGTAGCTGTCTCTGAAGCACAGCCATATACAGTTACCAGGCGATCACGGGGGAGTCGGCGGACCAGTCAAATCTCCCTTTTTTTTTTGTACGGTTTCTTCTGCCTGACAGTGTGTGGATTGATTCAATTACCTGAAAGTCATGCCGATGTTTGTCTGCCTCCCTCACTTCTTTCCACAATGTTCTCTTTGTCCACCGACCCGCACGTAACCGTCTTCCTACCTCCCCCCGGTTGTCAGTCTCGCTCTCTGTCCCGTCTGTGTCTCCGTGCATCGAGATCCTCTTCCCCTCCTCTTATGTCGACATCTCACATTCATTACCGCATGGCCTTGGCTCAGTCTGCTCTCTTCCCTTCTGTGGTGCTCAATTACTCTGTCTTCCTGGGGCAAGCACTGGTGTCAAGCCACTGTAATGACTTTCTGATTATCTGTCTTTATGTGATGAATGAGATGGAAATGTACCACCACGGCCAAACGGGGCTGGCGCTGTGCCAGGCTGCCACACCGCGGTGGGGGTGGATGGGAGCAGGGAGGGGGAGGCAACAAAACAAATAACATTAGATTGTAATACAGATGCAACTGTTGTTATCTGTGACACTGCAACTAAAGGAGCCATGCTCAATTGTGGTATTTTAGGAGCCATGATGAAATGTATTGTTTGCGACGTAATGTGGAAAACAACAGTTCAAAGCCATCCAGTGACTAATTAATCAACCGGTTTGCGAGGAAAGAGATAAAGACAGCTCAGACTTAGTCTTAAGGAAAAATAAAGTCTTTGTAGCATCCCGCTGAGACGTGGGATTAACCTCTACCTGGGTGGACGTGCTCTGAGAGCAGATTCAACTGGGAGGACTCGCCCCTTGTCATGAAAAAAAGCGTAAATCAAGGACAAAATCACACTCCATTTTAGCATCTTAATCCCCAGGTCTTGCATGATGTAAAGTGATTGTTGATGCCTGACTTTGACCTTCTTAAACTCTCCTATCGATTTTCTCCCCCCTTTCTTCCAGTTGAGCGTTGATGCCTGTTCAGCCTCTAATGTGCCCGAGGTGAAAAATGAGGTTGACGTAGACATGGTTAACCATAATGCCAAGGCGGATGCCACCCGATAGCAGCCAGACACCTGAGAGAGTAGGCCTGGGTCCAGCTCACCACTCACCCCCCTCTCCACTTATATTATTCATCCCTCTTTGAAATGCCTTTTATGCTGCTCAATTACCCCTCCAGCGGCCCAGTGTGGACACTGTAATGACATTCTGATTATCAGTCTGTAAATGAGAAATGAAATGAGTGTGTGATGCCGTGCCAAGGGAAGAATGGAGCGGCTAGAAGCCTTTCAAAAATGGGAGCCGTGGAGGAGGCGGAGGACAGGGTGGCGCGAGGACAGAGGGAGGGGATGAGTGCAGCACTCTGGCGATCATCGACAAGACGATATAAAGAGGAAACATTTTGTAACACACTGCAAATGTATGAAATTATGCTTTAGAATTTAATTCGGCCCTATTCAAGGCTTCACTGTGCACTTTAACAATGCAGGGAGATCCTTTATGTTTTCAAACAATCAGTCGGGCAGAAAGGAGCCGCGCTGCAATTGAAAACATGTCCAATCACCTCGGAGGGCTTAAATAGCAGACACCCTGTTCGTACACTGAATGGGGAAATAGAAAATGTTCCCTCTCGCTCCACTTATAACTTAAACATCAGACTACAGCTCTTCAAACATTCCTGCTAAAATGGACTCAAAAAGAGAAAATATCACGTCGAGATAAGACATTGTTGAAACAAATTTACCACTCTAACTGAGGAGGCAGTGTCAAAGTTTGCTCAAGTCAATCTCCAAATGAGAATCAGCATACCGTACTGTACCTCGACTATGACTGCCAGTGACTTTAATGAAAAATAAATGTTGGTTCAAGTCAGTTACCGTGAAGGATCCTTTGACAAACAGCGTAGCGGTGTGATACAATGTTTAAAGTGTAACACTCGTCCCCCCCTGCTCTTTGTAAAGCGACATCGATACCTGTCTGGTTCTGGTGAGGAGGCTGTCCGTTCGTTCTGCTTTTTTATAGCTCCAGTGAGCTGCCTTTCAGTAGCAATTACCCAAAGTTGTTCTTGTCCAGGTTTATCTGGCAATAAAATGCAACTCTGGGCCATCGCCGTGTTCATTAGATCTGCGGTCTAACTGGCCCACTAAACTACAGCCGCTTCATCCTGGAGAGTCGCTCTCATTTCAGCCCAATCAACAGAAATGCTCTGTAGCCCCAGACTGCTGTTTAATAGGATATTAACATCCTGATCAATCACCTTAATTGATATTTTTTAGGCATTAACGCTCTCAAACTCTAACAGATGTAATTGTCAGATAGGGAGTGGGATCCCCATCGGCAGTAATTGGGCCATTATGGATGCAGGCATGACTGAGAGATTTAGAATGCCAATGACATGGGAGATAGATAGATCCGGGGCCTTTGTGGGTGGATCTGTATATCACTCATGCTTGGGCACCAGAGGATTTCCTGCTAAAGGGCTGGTCTAAATTAGCTGGGGATGCGCTCAGATGTGACTTTTAACAATCCTGCCTGTGTGTGTGTATAGACAAAATGCGTGTGCAAAACAAATGTGTAAACGCGTGTCCCCCTCTCTTGTCGGTGCCAGGGTTTTAGCCCGAACGTTCCTGTGGCAATGATGCCATATGGCATATTGTGTTGACTGCATTTGCGTTGTGTGTCATGCCATTAGAGCCGGGAGCCGAGGAGCGACTCTGGCATCTTCATTAATCCTGGCTAACTCCTGTGTGCCGGGGAGCCCGGTTCCGCGAGAAGCCTGCTGATGCTAGCACAATGTCACAGCTCACTCAGTCACCGCTCCTTCTCCCCTTCAGTGCACAGTAGGAGGAAAGGGAGCAATTGTTTGCAAAATACCTTTCATTACTCCATTGGCTAAGAGCATTTGAAGTGAATTTGTGTGAATTATTGCCCATAGCTGAGTTTATGATGAGAAATTTTCCGTAAGTGCACTTCGAAGATGCCTTTTTATTGAAGCTCGCTAGAAGTAAAGCGCCTGAAAAAAGGATTGCAGAGACCAAGTAGAGACATAAACCCATGTCACATTTTCATTCTTGTTAAATGCTGTTTGGTTTGCTCCATAAGAATAAAAGCTATTAAATGCAGTCCTGCGTGCTTGTTTTTTTGGGGTCAGGAGACGAAGAAAAGATGGAATTGTGTGAAAGACTACAAGCCCCTCTTCTTCTACGTTTACTAAGAGTGTTTTAATCATGTCCAATAACAATAATAATGGATTTTGTATTCATGTTAAAAATGAAAGATCTCGAGTATGCTCAGAATCAGAAACAGATTTATTGCCAGGTAGGTTTTTGAAACAAACGAGGAATTTGTCATGGTGCGATGGTGCTTAAAA
>OMLP01022419.1:0-14516 GCA_900302685.1 Spondyliosoma cantharus | reverse complement strand
TAGAGTTTTCCACCACTGCTGAACGTTAGCTGAGCCCAATTCTCGTTAGCTAATTGTCTGTCTAGCTTTCTGGGATGTTGTTTATGGTCAAAAGTTGTAGCTCAACTAGTGTAAGCTAATGCTAACGTTACAACTCTTTGGTTGTCTGTTTCAAACAAAAGTTTTTCTAGCATTTTTAGCTCATTTGTTTTAGAATGAAAACCATGTTAAATATCTTAAATATCCACATGATGGCTACTTATATGTTTAGCATGCTTTACTCAGGTTCAAGCTAAATCTGCTAGGCAAAAAGATACAGCTGTGTCAACAACTGTAGCTTAAGTAGTGTAAGCTAATGCTAACATTAAAACTCCCTGGTTGTCTGTCTCAAGCTAACATTTTAACTTTTCCAGCTTAGTTGTTTTAGGATGAGAACCATGTAGAAGCTTCTTTAATATCCACACGATGACTACATGCATATTAGCATGCTTGACTCAGGATAAAGCTAAGCTACCAGGCAAAAAGTATGGAAAAGTTTACTTTGACAGACAACATTGTGGTAAGATTGCCTGATTTAATGTTACCTGTTGCTCTAAATTGATATTGTACCTATATACTATGTACTAGCATAGTACTGATATACTATGCTAGTTATATGGGCCGGCAGGCTAACGTTAGCTAAAGTTTTCTAGCAAAACCTTGGATATTATCAGCTATAGCTTAACTAGTGAAAGCTAATGCTACCATAAAACTCATGGTTGTCTGTTTCAAGATGAATTTGTAAATATGTAATATTTAACCTTTAAGTGTGCTACATTTAGCTATAGGCTGGTAGGCTAGCTAAAAGCTTTGAATGCTTTGACAATAACTGTTCTTGAACTGGCTTTAGGACACAGTCACTTGAATTAAGACTTCACCATTATTTTTTTAAATTATGAAACAACTAACTCTAAAGCCAGCTCTAAATGTAAGGTTTGAAGTGGAGCCTTTAATTTAATCAGAAGAAATGGCTGACATATACACCTTAACCAGAATAAACTTGCTAATTCCAAGAGAGATTTCATTTTATGTGAAAGTGTTATATATCTGCATGGTCGCCCACATGACATGAAGCAGCTCCCGGGGAGATTGGAGACCATGGTGGGCGGCTTGTCTTCTCCCATTTAATAAGCCCATGAGTAATAAAGGAGTCACTTCAGTGGAAAGCACTGAAGTGAACTCATGATAGTTCAGAGTTCAAGCTTTTGCCAAAAGTTTAATCTGTGCCTTTTTGCAGAGGGAATTTGGTCTTGAATGTGACAGATATCGTGACTGTGGGAGATGTGAACAGGGCACCCTTTGGTGATTTATGTAATTTATTTTACTTTATTCAGTATTTGCGTGGGGATTTTTAACTCTGTCCCATGTAACCAACCAACAGCCACCTCCACAACTTTCCCGGCTTGCCATCCTTTAATGAATCCTGTCTGTCTCACTCTCTTCGGCCAAATTTTCTAAAAGTTTGAGATAGTTCCTTCTCCTCCGTTAGCTGTCTGGTATCTTTTATCTGTGTGGTTTTGAATGTGTGTATCAGTGGAAAATACTACAACATATTATTGCTATATATATTTTCTTTAAAGTCTGTGAATTTGAGCATGTATGAGATAAAAATACCCATAGAATAGTAGATTGGCTGTAGTTGCTGAGTCCTCAAGATTTGTCAAAGATATTAAACATAATAAATGAGGATTTGCTTTAAGCTATATTCCTCAATTTAGCTTTCATTTCCGCTGAGTTTCTCCGTCTTTCGAGCCAATAACTTGAAAACGTCAACGAACCCATTGCAGCAAGTTATTGCTGAGCAGTGGAATCAATACGCCAATACTCTGTGTGCACAGTAGTTTTGTTTAATATCTTTTTGATTGCTTCAAAAAGTCTTTCTTCACTGTCTCAAGTATTTCCCAAGTTCTTGTGATCAGGTATAATAGAGCCTCTGTCATGTGAGTCTTTAAGTATTGAACTATGTTGCCTAAAAGAGTAGGCAACATAGAAAAGAGTCAAATTTAGACAAGAGACTTGTGCGTTGGGAAGCTGCCTGGGGGGTATTTTCTAGTATGTGAGAAAGGAAGTGATCCAAATAAGGAAACAACACAGTTACTTCCCCCTGATGGGCCACATAATAGGCAATTAGCTTGTGAAATCATCTGTGTTGGGGGGGGGGCCTCAATTGTTTGTTCCACTCACAGCGAGGAGAAGCAGCAGCCGGATCTTTTCTTCGGGCATTGTTGATCTTGAACGCGCCCTTTTCTTTCTGCTTCGCTGTTAGACGGCCATAAAAAAAGCTGCCTTTTGCCGAGAGGTATAAAAATAGCATTGTGGTTCTTATGTGTAACAAGATGTGAGTAAGAAGCAGGAAGAGAAGCGTGAGAAGAGACGATGACAATCGAAAGCAGGCTTTAAACGTACCTACTGTAACATACTGTACATGTTATTATGTTAAGGTTTGCCAAAGCAGGAAATCCTCTAATGCATGTGTTTTTCCAAATTTTGAATTTCAATTCCCACCACTATGTCTCCTAAAATTGTACAACGTGCAAACTGTTCAGCGGTCACGTGTAGGCGGCTACAAACACTTGGATAAGGTTTGTGTCTTCAGACCCAAAGCCCAACAACATCTGTGATGCAGGACAGAAAGTCTCCAGCGTCACATGACCTCGACACGAGTCAGCGTCTATTCATGAATCTGATGACTTGTGCCTCACTAAACAACATCAAAAAGGACTTTGACAGCAGTGACTCGTGACTTCAAATGGACTCCAGCTTTTGGACATGACGACGATGCTGGTTGGGAGTGTCAGTCAGACTGAAAATGTCTCGACAGGTTTTGGATGGAGTGAGATCCAATTTCATCCTCGTGATTTTGGTCTTCCCCCGATTTTTCCTGTGGTGCCAACATGAGGTTGATATCTGTAGTTTTGAGTGAAATGTCTCAATAACTACTAGGTATAATTCCATGAAAATTATTGTCCACTTAGGATGAATTATACTAATTTGGTGAGCCCCTGATATTTTAGTTCTTGCCCTCTTGTTATTTGGTTGATGACGTAAAACCTACAAAGCTACTCCCATTCCCATCGTCCCCATTTGTAATTTGTGTTCAGTGATAATTACCAAATATTGGCATGCTAACACACAACAGTTAGGTATGTTAGCATAAAGCTTATACAGGATTGCTGCCTCTTTAAAGGTCAAAGCTGTAGGTGTTAAATTTGCAGATGGCGTATTTAAGGTTGACAGGAAAACTGTCATGCGCACTTGCCTACTGTAAAACATCGAATAGCGTGTATTTGTTTCACTAATGTAGCATTCAACAGTGGTATCTGTCATCATTAGAGACTTTACGTCACGTTATGTTTCCGTTACATTTGTTGCGCAACTATGTTAATTTGCACTACGTTGCTTTACGCCATGTTACGTTACTTTACCTCACGTTAATCACATTACGTTGCGCTGTTTCCATTATATTTACGTTTTATTATTATTTTTTATTTTTTTTTGTTAGGGTCAACAATCTATGCTGGATCATCCTTTTAATAGTTTAAATGTTGAAAAGATGTCACTATATTCTGGTTAAATTTGAGGTATTAAAGTGTATTTATTGATGTCTTAAAAAACATTGAATTTGACTTTAGGAATTGCAAGAACCATGTTAAAACCCCACTTAGTATCTGTTTAGGTATTATATATGACACTGCATTTGGTGCTTAAGGACATCGACTTGACCCGGGACTTATTGTTGCTTGTCCTACTTCTTAAGATTGCCATTCCTCCTCAATTTGAAAGAAACCTTTTATAGTATAGTATTGTCGTATAGAAACATATTTATTTTCGCAGATAGGCAGCCAGGTTTTAAAATGACATTCTGTGACATTGACTATCCGTCAGTCTCCCGTCCTGCCCGTGAGTACTGCCCTCTGTATATATCTGTGTATTTGCAGTATGTCAACCATAAATCTACAATGCAATTTCCACTGCTGCTCACTGCCTCTCCTTCTCTTTATATCTCTCCTTCCATTTTATCCACATCCCCAGGCATCGGCTTTTGAAGAGATTCAATTTGAAATCCTGTCTTGCATATTTCACGAGCCCAACCTGTTTTTTATACCCTGTACTCTGTTGTTGCTGGAAAAGATGTTTCATTGACATTGCATGGGAACGCCCGTGGTGGTACTGGTCTGTGTCTATAGACTTGCGTGCTTCTATGTGCAAGCAGTTTGCTCCTAAATCCTCGAGGGTGACTATTCTCGCTCGCTCTTAAAATTCAACACGATAAATAAAAAGCCTACTCTTTCACAGCGGGAGGCAAGAGTGTCGAGTCTGCCGCTTCTTGTTTTGTATCCTTGCTCTCTACCTGCTCAGCCTGTGATCTCGATATCTGACCCTCCATAAAGAGAACTGAATTCCTGCATGGGATTTAAGAAGAGCCGAGGGCTGACGCTCTGCTTTTTCAGAGACATAAACTCGTCGACATTGATCTCAGCCGACTCCCCCCGTGCTCAGAATGAATGCATGGATTACATATAAAAATACAGAATTTACAAACTGCCTCGCTTTTACGCCAGGTTTCCTTCTCTACTCTGTGCCTACTTCTTGCTAAATAGAGCCGCTGTCTCTGAGCGCAGTATTGATTGGCATCTCCATAACCAATCCATCACTCCAGGATTGATCACATGGGGTGAGAAGAAAGCAGAGAGAGGGCGCCACGTCCCATGCATCACTGCATGTCCACTCAAGGTTACATTCTCCGAGCAGAGATAGCCATAGTTTGCTATTGTAACAGACTCCCTCCAGGCCTTTTTTTTAATGCTTATTTAACAATTTTTCGTGCAAGGGTTTGCTATATTTTAGACCATTTTCCTGATCAATACTCAAAATGACCTTTCCCAGAATACTCTAGGTCATGCACAAGTGCACCAGCCTCGACTCTCCATCTTTGGGGGAAGGAAAAAAAGCAAAAATGCTGTTAGCCATGTGACTCATCCACATGATTTAAACATGTCATGGCTATATTTGTTCACAATTCACATTCCACACTAAAGCTGCGGTAAACGTGGCCAAGAATGTGCTGCAAGTCCTCAGGAGATTACACAATATGGAGAGAGCATACGTGAAATGGTTTTCTCAGTCCTTTCCTGGACTTCATTGTCTGCTTGGAAACAAGAGGGTGATGGTGGCTCTTATGGGAGCGACAGTGCTGCAGATGTATGTGGGTAGCTGCCGTATGTTTGACCTTGATCACGGCAAACAGTCGACACTCGAAGACAAGATATATGGCTTTTCATCTGGTGATGAAAGGAGGCCCAGAAGGATGTGTTGGATTCCAGAGAGATATTGTACTATTTAGTTTAGATGGTAGGCTTTTATTCTCCGTAAAGTTTCGGTCCTCGTGTACCGCACTGTGGGCTTTCTGAACAGCTCTGGGATGACACATTCACGCTCCTCTCAGGATTAATTGCAACAACATTTGATTCCTTTGTTTTTCATCAGACCAAACTGTAATATACAATAGTTCTGGGGAAAGACAGTTGATTGTTGAGTTTCATTCCCAGATTGACAAATACCAAAGCTTTATGGTCAATGGTTCGGGTCCAAAAACCCCATTTGGTATTTGATTTTGATTGGTATTGGATGATTTGGGCACGAGGCTGGCGTACCACGCCACTTGTTAGATTGGATTGACTCCAGCGTCCCCGCAACCCAGCAAATGATAAGTGGTTACAGTAATGAATAGATGGACGGATGGAAAGACACTCAACAAACAACTTTATTTCACCAGAAGGTTACGTAGTGTTGCTTATAAAGGTATTTGGTGAATTACATTGACATGGTAAACATTACATCTGCAAAACATCAGCTCAGCACAATTAGCATGTTAGCAAGCTGACGTTAGCAAGTTCAAATTCAAAGGACAAAGGACTCGCAAGGCCGTTATTCCCAAGAAGTGTTTTAAAATGTTTAATTCCAAACCATTTAAAGATTAAAAAATAGTAATCTCACTTTCAATGTTGCACTCTTTTTTATGGGACGCACCAAATCACACAAAGTGCCAATTTCTACATAATGTTGCTTTAATTAATTGTCGCTCCTATTGATCAAAAATGTTTTCTACAGACGTTCTGAGAGTATTTTTTTTATATTAATGGTCGAAATCGATGCAGCAGAGTGAAACATATCCTGACTCGCGGATCCTACATTTCCCACAATGCAGCTGTCTTTCTTTAGACCTTCCCCACGTCTCAAGTTTTTAACTTTATGGATCTTTTGCACATTTATATTATTTGATGTGATCGGGCTGTCACTCATGCTGTCACACTCTGCCTCATCTCCTCATTCCCAATGCAGCCCTCCGTCACACCACTTCTCCCAGTCGACCGTTCGCTCTCCCCCACCTCCCACACACACACACACACACACACACACACTCAGGGTCTCCCACTGTAGCCTTGACCACTCACACCAGCTTATTATATTATATAACACAAAATATGTGAAAGTCAATGGAGTGTCACATCCTTAACCGCTGCAAATACATGTTCACAGGGAGGTCAAGAGCCGGGTCATAGATTAATGAAGAGAGGGAGGAAATGATGTTATGTAGTATTTATCATGGCCAGAAAGAACTGACTCGACTTGACCCCCTGATTAGCGAGAGCCGCAGTTTCCTTAATGCTAATTTGAAGCTACATTGTGCATTTCTTTATCATGGTGAGAGCTTCTTAAAAGAACTGGAATGAAGATGATTTCCAGTCTGGAGAGAAATGGTGCAGAGCTGAACATGTGACGGCGTCAGGGCAGCCGGTCTTCACTGTCTCTCTGTATTTCTTGCAGCTTGAATGTGAGATTGGAGCGAATTTGCTGAAATACAGTGATTTTTTTTCAATGTCTTTTGCATTTTTCCTCAAAGTTTTACTCCTTTAAAACAATACAGCATTATAACATGTTGACAGTCTGAATGCTCTTCAGTCCACGAGGCACTCAGTCATGATTTTCCCCCTTGCAGAAACTGTGATGAATTTCAAATACATCCGAGTGATGTATTCAGCAAATCTACCCCCATACATTACCCTCTGCATGAATCAGAAGAAAGAAATATGCTTATTTATGCAGGAGCTTCTGCGCCAGTCTGCCCTTGTGTTTTTCCTGATGAACTGATTAATTCTCTATGAGCAGTACGAGAAACAGATATAGGGGAAGTGGGAGAGGAAGAGGGATTCAGTATAAGTGACAAGGAGACTGATTCCTGCCTGGTTTTTTGGGAGAAAAAGAATTCGAGAGGCAGGAAATAAGACAGAAAGTGAAAGTAGTTGTTGTTGCTGCAAATATTTTTCTCTATAAAATCCATGTCTAAGATTGAAAGAAGACTGCTTTCTCGAGCGAGCAAGAAGCTTCTTCCGGGATCTCATTTGACTTCTGCTGATGCGGTCTTCTTCCCATAATGCCCTCTTCAGCAACTCTCTGGCTGCAGTCCACCAGAGGACAGACCCTTTGAACCCCCCTGGTCGCACTGGCCGATATCTCATCACTGCTGCTGCCGCTGCACACCTCCACGATGTTGATGATGCAGCAAAAGCTCTGCGATCAAGGTTAATGAAAGTCGAAGCATCCCACAGCGACAAGGTTCACGCTGAAGACATAATCAGTGGAACCTCCTGCATAACCGCGGTGGTCTTCCTGTCGGATGTCATCACCTTTACAGATGGTGCAACAGATGCTCGGTGGCTGTAGTCAGCACTGGGTTTATCATAATTTTACTCTCCCCCAATGGAACCACTCTCCCTGGTTGTTGAATACATTTTCATATACAAGGCAAAACAATCGAAGCACAGCCATCTGCCCATTTAGTCCTTGGACAAATTGTATTATATATAAAGGTTAATTACAATATTTTAAACCAGGACCCTATATTTACATATTTTGTCGTCCAAATGACAAACACATACAAAAAGTGTTGATTGATTGAGGCAGCGATAGTCTGCAAGGTAAAATTACTGTTTTTGTCAGTGGAGTCTGGTGGCTTTGAACAGAGTAATAAAACAGCTATTACTTTTTAATCACAAAAAAGTTTACTCTCTTACAATCAAGTCTATCTCTAAAGGGGGGATTTCTAAAGTGTTGTCTTACAGTTTCAATAACAATCGGAGAGGCAAATACAGGCATATTTAGTTGACATATTTTGAAGGGCACAGTTGTCCTGATGGATTACATTGAAGCCATTGCAGCTTGTTCCAGAGCCTTTTTGTACATATTAGCCCTTTAGACCACAAAACATGTTCCAAAAAAACAGAAAAAGATAGTACCCAAGTGAAAAAATAGAGTAATTACCCTTTAAAGGAATAGTGAGACATTAAAGGAAGTATGCACGCTCGTTTTCTAGTCGAGTGAGAGTGAGCTATGTAGTAAGAGTGAGCTATGTAGATCAATGCTACTCTGATGTCTCTGTTAAAAGAGTTAGCATTACACTGTTGGACTCACAAGGGTCAAGTCAAAACGTGTACCAACAATGCAACTGGAACATTGACAGTTCAGTCAGAGATTTGTGTGTTTTATGCTACTGTAGTAGCAGCTAGTGTAGCTTTAAGCTGAGTCAGGGTAAAATGAATGTTACATGACGTTGCTTCAAAATTCCTTAAAAAAACAACCAGACCCTTGCTATATATCTTGCTGATTTGTGTACTTGCATCATCTCCAACATTTCCAACAAAGTTCAAACCAGAGAATTCAAAGTAACATTCAGTTAGCATTTCGTTTTCCCCTCGAGGAGACTTTGTCCGTGAACATGTCTGCCTGAGTCACATACATAGATCATTCATTGGCAATTTTGATTGTTTAGCAATGAAGACAACAACTCCCATGATCCCAGACTACTAACTTTTGTTATTGTGTATTGATTGTGAGACCCCTAGTGGTAGAAGCTGCATAATAAAACATAATAATGATACATCTGACCTTTGTATGTAGTGTACCTTTCGCTTAAGAAGCTAAACACTCCTTTGACCAAAGGGCAGGTTTTCACATACCAGCTTTCTTTCTGAACTTCAGAGCTGTGAAGTGAAAATTGTGCTGCCCTTTAATTAAGAGTGCTTGATTAACATTACCCTAGCAGACAGATACTTTGCAGGTCTGGTATTGTGAGTTGTTGCCTGGGTGGTCAACTCACTACACAGCACGCAAACACGTACCTGAGCTCACCTCGTGTCAGACTACAGCACCATCCTGTTAGCAATCATGGCAGAGGGGGCAGGAGACGTCAGCGGACACTGTAATTACATTCTGGATGGAGCGCGCGGAGGCCGCCACGCTCATCCGTCTTGGATTCTGACGCTTGGGAAGATGAGAGTCAGAGAGAGAGAGGCAGCATCCAGAGGCTTGTCTCTGCCTCGTCAGTCCCGCTGACACCTGGAACCGCTCAATCTCCTTACCTGGTGGAGGACGGGAGTGTCAGGAAGAGACGGTTGGACGGAGAGGATGACAGGAACGGATGCAAGGAGTGGGGATGATATGCGGAGAGGGAGTGTGAGTGACAGACTGGAGCTGCTGAAGTTGTTTACAATGACTCTTATGCTTTACATAAACATACACACATGCATATATTATGCTATCAGACTCATGGTGTCCCTTCTCAAATAATCCCCCTTGGAAACACTTTATCCACAGTTTGTGTAACTTTTTTCAGCTCCCTTATCGGAGTTTAGGCCCAAATCCGGCCGCACGAAGCCTGTTGGTCGTCAGATTATCTCTCAGCAGAACAAGCGCTCCTGCAAAAATGCAAATGGGAGAGGACTGCATTTAGATTCATTGCGAGCAGAGACGCCGGGCGACACTCTCCTCCTAAAAGACGTCTTCTGTTTTTCCAGGCACGTCTATTTTTCGCACAAAAGAGTGGAAAAAAAAAGAGCTCACCTGCAGCTGAGCGACGGTGCAGCAGACTTTATTTCTCTATTCATTATTCATTACTCATACGAGCTCTATTTTTGAAGCAGCACACCCAGCTATATCCCCGTTAAAGATACTTTCTGCTCGAGCTTATGTGCCGCCATGTGTGAGGAAAATGAGAACCGAGCCTCCTGTGCAGGAAGAGGAAGCAGACGGGATTTCTTTTTCTTTCTTTCTGCCGAGCACGAATCTGTTTGAATCTTTGACTGCTTGCATAAAGAAATGTACTCTGGTCTTGAAGGTCTGAAGCGCACTTTTATGAAAGATTGCAAAGTTTAGACAAAAACACCAGCATACATTTTTGGAGGTATGCCGAGGCAACATTTTCCACTCCTTTCCCCGAATCTCTGCAACTTCTGCAAACACACAGATTTCCCGCAATTGGGACCAAAAGTTTGTTGTCTCTGTCTGAAGCCTCCTCCTACCGCGGGAGGGATTCATGCCGATTTTCATCTGCAGCGCTCTGCATACGGCAGCCTGACTGTCCTGATTTCATGCTCACTGACTCCAGTCTTCTCAATGTATACTGTAAGAGCAAAAAATAAAGTCTCTCTCGGGGTAATATCATGCCTAGCACTTAGTACATCCACTATCAGATAGAGCGTAAACCTCGCTCCTACTCAGGATCAGAGGGATCTTTCAAGGAAATCAGCTGATACTTAGCATGACATTCCCCCTGAGTTTAACTTTTGTGGTGTTGATTCATGAGCTTTCGAAAAAACGCTCGCCGCTAGGATGAATTGTAACAATGACGGTGAAACCACAGAGAGTAATCTTATGCCTTCACGCGGCTGGATTATGTTTTCATGTTGCGATTCTTGTGGTGGAGATTATCTCAAGAACGCCTTCAAGGAATTTCTTTAAATATGTCTCTAACGTCCACTTGAACTCAAAGATGGACTGATTAGATTTTGGTGGTCGAAGGTCAAAGGTCAAGGTCACACATAACACTGTGGCTCAACAATCACTCAACAATTCGTCTGATGCATACAGCAAATGCTACACAAATGTCTTATAGGATAAAATGGTACTTTAATGTGACATCATAATGTTATCTGAACAATGTTCTGGCCATTACTCAACCCCAATAACTCAGGGACAGAGACTTGACTGGTACACAGAGGCAGTAATTCTATTTATATCTGTCCAGTTGTTGTGATATTCTGGTGTGTAAATGACGAATATGTACAAAAGAGACGTGTAGAGAGACGTGCTGCAGTGGCTGCAATGTAATCCATTGGGGCAAATGCACTCATCAAAGTATACCCAACAAAAAGTGCTTGATTTTGCCACTGTCACATTTTGGAAAGGATTCCTACAGAGATTCATTTGTTCATTTATTTTCGTGTGTAAATTGTATTTTAAAGGGTCGGTTTGAATCTGACCTAACATGCTCAGAAAGTTGATTGTTGAGTCTCGTTCCCTACTCGTCAAATACTGATGCTTTGGGTTTCCCAGGTCGTCCAAAACTGATGCCTTTTGTTGGTTGGTCGGGCTGGCCACCAACGGGTTGGGACTGAGACTCAACAATTATCTGTCTTACAAATTGGACCTTTAAAGCCGTTTTAACGAACGTCATTTGACGGGCGCAGTTGCCCTAAAGGATAATGTCCGAGCCATTTTAAATCATTTCAAAGCTGCCGACTCAGGTGATAAAAAGCTTGCTTCATCGAGATAATACCAGCCTGTAGCGGGACTCAAGTGTCTCAAAAATGACAAAAATTGAGATTAAGAAAGAGTCAAATGGGTGTTTTTTTTTTTTTACCAAAACTACAAAATAAAAGAGAGAAAGGAGAGGTTCTTGCTGGTTTTCAGAAACAGATGAAACCAAAACCCAGATTCCCTCCCCTCCGTGGGTTTCACGTTGCATTACACCCTAGAAAGCCACCTCCCACACTAACACTCATGCATTCACGTACACAAGCACACATACAGTATGGTCTACGAGGCGTAGGGACATTAGCTGCATGACTGTCCCCCATGTCTCTGTGTGTGTGTGTGTGTGTGTGTGTGTGTGTGTGTGTGTGTGTGTTAGTGCGTTGGGTGTGTGTCACTACTGGCTGTCAACGTTCTTGTTTTTCCACCTTTTTTCTCCTCTGAAGATTTCTGAAATAAATAACCGTTTTTTGATCTTTTCTTCACTCTTGTACACACTGTGCTTTTTGTCAGCTGTTCTGTGCTGTACGTTTTTTTTTTTTTTTTTTTTACTTTTCATTGTCTGTCAGTGTGTAGACAGACAAGCGGAGCAGACAGAACAGTGCAGGTAGACAGGTGATGAACTGGTAGCTGATTGAGTGAGATCATACAAAAAAGAGAAAAGAAAAGAAAAAGGGTCAACTTCTTACCACTAACCCAGGCAGCCTGGAGAAGAAGTCAGAGCTCACCACGGATGCAGCAGCAACCTCACTCTGCGTTTTCTCCTCCTTTCTGCAGCGATGACCTTCCTCCAGACTCCTCGTCTTTGGGGGAGGAAGGGAAGGGAGGAGAGGGGGAGCTGCAGAGTGAGGTCGAGTCACAACCACAACCACAGCCCCAGCAACAGCAGCAAGAGGCTCAGCCACAGACTCAACCGCTACAACCACAGTCGGAGCCCCGACCACAGACACCTGAAACCAAACCTCAGCCAGAGCCTGAACCCAAACCCCAGTCTGCACCGGAGCCCGAGCCTCAGCCCGAGCCTCAGCCTGAGCCTCAACCTGAACCCGAACCCGAACACGTACCCGTGCCCGAGCCTCACCCCCAAGTCGTGGCTCCGATTGAGGAACCAGCAGATGCCCCTAAACCCCCTTCGCCTTGCAGAGAGGAGCAGACAGTGGTGGAGCAAGAGAAAGAAAAGCCGGAAGAAGTCGTTGAGGCAAAGGGAAAGCAAGAGGGAGGAGGAGAGGAGGCGCAGTGGGCCGAGCGGCGTGAGGCCGAGGCAGCACAAGAAGAAGAGGAGGAGGAGGAAGGGGGAGGAGCAAAAGGAGGTGGGGCGGGGAGGAGAGCCAGCCTGCACCACACGGCCTCGCCCTTGAGGGTGCGAAGCAACGGGGCCGGCTCGCACTCCACCACCTCCGACTATGAGCTCTCGCTTGACCTCAAAAATAAGCAGGTAGGGTTGTGTTGGGGTCGGGGGAGGGGGAGGCTTGTGTGTACTGTACGTCTTGTGGTCTGACATGTTTGTGCTGTTCCGTCTGAGGAGGAGGACTTTTCTTTTCTTTTTTCTAAAGAGATTTTTTATTTCCTGTTTGTCCGTCGTATTGATCCCTATCGGCGCTTCTAGACTTTTCCGAAACTGTGTCAACTAATGATGAGCTTCCTTTTCTTCATCGCCATTGAACCGTCATTGTCATCGCCATGTCGTCATTTCATCCACATCGTCACGTGGTTTTGTCTGTCACCAAATCTGGATTGTAAAAGTTGTTTTCTAAGAGTGCTTTTTTTTAAATTTTATCTGCAGGTATTTTCACTGTTGTGTTGTAATCCGATGCAAGCAGAGCGACTCATGTGGAAATTAATCTTTTTTTGGCAACGATGCACACACTCACGTACACACATCAGGGTAAAATAAAGAAAATGTGCAAACAAATTGAATTTGTATGGCATGAATTAATTTGTCTTTTTCTCTGCTGCTTTACGAGATGCTCTCGATGATGAAAAGCCCCCCGTTTCCTCTGAGGAGAAGCATGTGACTGTTATCTGTTCTCATCTTTTTACAGCCAGTTAAACCAATTTTGTCCGAAACTGATATGTCTCTGAACTGTGACTGTATTTTAAACATGCGTTTCCATGTTCTCATGTCTGTGCTCTTTATCACGCTGTTCATCAGGGGCTTGGAAGTCATTACATAATCATCTCCATTTCAAGAGCCATCAAACATTCGCCATCCGTTTTTCATTATCATGCATCCAAACACCATCCTCCAGTCCATGGATCTTCGACCAGGTAAGGCAGCACAGTTTGGGTCTAACATGTGGGGCTCCTGATTGGTTTTCTGCAGCTGCAGTTTAAAGGGGAACTCCACTGATTTTACACATGATGAAGTCCAGTTTACTCGTCAGAAGGAGCCTGTAGAAACAGTTGTCCTATATGATATGATATCCTCTTTGGCTCTGAAAGGGAGATTTCTGAAGTTCGAAGAAATAACCCTAATGATGTCACGATGACGTCATCGGGGTTATCTCCGCCTAGGATTGAGACCTGAAATGTGCACCATACAGTTTACATTACTAGCTGGAGGTGTAGGGTTTGAAAGAAGAGAGTGTTTGGGAAGCGAATAGGGTCTAATGAAAGCTGCTTTGTGGGAAATGTAGGATCTATTGGTTTTGGAGCTTGATCCATGCTAGGGACTACAATTCAGAATATCGAACTTTTCCTGATTATAGATTTTCAATTGTATGGGTTTTATGGGTGTCACCAGTTTCATGTTATGACATCTACAGTATGTATCATGTTGCGGAAATGTCTACTGAAGTTATCATGCTAACTAGTTAACCTTAAGCCACCCTGTCCAAATCTCTACCAGTGTAAACACCAACTTTACCTCATTGCTCAGAACTCTTAGTCCAGACAGCTAGATGCACGGC
>OMLP01022417.1:0-12741 GCA_900302685.1 Spondyliosoma cantharus | reverse complement strand
AAGAACACGTTCTTCTCAATTACAGTCCTTTGTCTTGAAATGATCAGCTAGATGAATATAGTGTATTAATATAGTATAGTAGAGTATAGTGAGTTTAATCAACTTGTGAAAATAAACATGTATTGTTTGACAATTAAAACAGACTTCTGCATTGTTGTTTGTTTTCACAATAATGAAAATGTGTGTAACCATGATGAATTCAGTCCCTACTATTGTCACGGTGCTGCTGTGGCACCCCCCCCCTCTCTCCCTCACCCGCTCTGTCTCTGTTGCTGTGTCTCAGTTCAGGGTCTGCATCCTTCGGAGGCCGCATTTGAAGGCCAATTGCGCCACAACGCTGCGCGAAGGCTGTCCCAATTCGAAGGCTCCTCCAAATGCGGCCTTCTTTTCTCTCTTTTTGGAGGACGCAATGCTAATATCCTTCGTGGCCTCACATATCCCAAGATTCTTTGCGCGCCCGAAAAAGAAGAAAGAAAGAGAGAAAATGGCGCAGATCGTCACTTTCGCGGGCCTGGGCGGCGTAAGGGTAAACATCTGGTGACACAACCAGGAATTGCTCCAAAGGCTAGACCGTCCCATTTCACAACGGTTGACGCGGTTAACAAGGTCTCTCTGACCACAAAGGCAGGGTCCTTTGTAGGATGCAGACCCTGAATTGAGACACAGCATGTGTGTGTGTCTGTGGGCGTGGCAGCAGCAGCAGAGTGGCATACCCGAGGAGGACCAACTTGTCATCCACTGCTGTTATCTCTCGACCACTTCGGCGCTAGATCGCTGCGTCCAATACGGTGACTGCTACTTCATGTTTGCTGCGTTTTTGCCTTTGTGCTCGTGCCCTTCACTGCATTCTACAGCGATCTCCAGCACCGTTCTGCTCTGCTTGCTGCTCATCTGTTCACCTGAGTTCCTCCACACTGGCACCACTCAACCCTCCTTCCCTGCCTGCCTGAAACCCCCGTCATCTCATCCACATCACCCTCCAGCACAGTTTGTCCAATAAATCTTCACCTCACTACTTCCCGTCTCCGTTGTCTGCGTTTGGGTCCTAAAATATAACATCAACCGTACCTATTACCAATAAGTGGGAGTAGTTTCACACGTTGTCTTTGTGCTGGTGCTGAATTAAGGTGGCTCCAGTTCTATATGTGAATTGAAAAACTGACTCTTCTAACTGGGAAAAATTTAAAAGGAAGTCAGATTTGTTAATATTTGTTATCTGAACAGTTGTTGATTCAACTGAATATCGATACGCTCTCTGAAATTAGTAATGGTGTTGTTCTTCTTGGGAATGGAATACATTTAACTCCAAATAAATGCTACATTACTGGTCAGTGTTGCAAGTGTTTGCAAGCTTGTTCAATGGAACATTTTTATACAATCATTGCATATTTTCAGCCTTTTTGAGATAAACTTCGTCAGTCATTAAAATCAATTATAACATGAGCATTGAAACGGAGAACAGATCCAAACCTTCCCAGTTTTATCAAGCTGTGCATGATTCAAGAGTACTGAGAAAGTTTTCAATACATATCTTCAAAAAATTAACAACATATTTATACAGGATTGAACATCGGTCTGAGCCAACATTCTGCCATCTTCGATTTGTCTCCCCCCACTTATTGACACGGTGACTACATTAAGGAAAATATTCTTCTCTTTTTTTTTTGTATTCTGAACATTTCTAATTAGAGTCAGGATCAGCTAATTATCAGCAAAAAACCTTTGATTCCTCACAAATGAGAGGGAGGAACGGGGCAAATGAAGATGGGTAACGTTGGTAACAGCATCTGTCTTTTACTCCCTCTGTGTCCCTCCATTCAACCTTTTCCCATCTCTCCTTTATGATTCTTCCTCTCTCTTTTTTCCCCTCTCTCTGTTGTCGCCTCATGGCTGCTTTGTATTTCTCGTTTGGGATAAAGCACGGGTTGTGTGGTTGATCTGCTCTGGTATTTAGAAAGCTGATGTCTGATGCAGAGCAGTGGCCCTCTGTCTCATTAAGATGGAGCCGGCTGCTCGGCTTGAACCTCCACTGGAGAGCACAGCAGTAATTGGTAATCAGAGTGGGATGGGGCACGGCGGGCTGCATGACCTCTCCTTGCTCCGAGATGGTAAAGTATGTAAACTGCTCCACCTCGCTTTGAAGAAACATGAATGAATACGTTACTTGACAAGTACCTGGCTGTGCAACTAAAGCTGCTACTGTCTGCACAAGGTTTTACTAGTACAGGCTTCTGATGTTCTACACAAATCACTTGAAACTGTGACTCCTACATTTTTTTGTAGTTATTACATTTCTTCAGATTCCTTGCTTCAAATTTATTCTGACCCTCAGATTCCACCGGGCCTGTCACAGCCACATTAGAGCTGCGATAAGGTTACTGGAGCTGATCGCGGCTGTTATAGACAATATTTTCCCCCCTGGCTGTGCCACAGAACGTTTCAGCAGCATCCCAGAAGAGGCTCTCCTTTCTGCAAAGAAGAATACGTATCGGGTCTATTTTTCGATGGAAGCAGACCGCAGCTGTGTCAGTCTACACAAAGCAGATGGAGCCACACAGGAAGTCAGACTGCGGAATGGCATAGTGCATCTGGTCATATGCTGTTGGTCAGTCTGACCCTGTCTGTTATCCTGTACAAGGTTTCCGGTGGGCTGGAGCCAATCCCAGCTGACTTGGGTGACAGGTCACCAGTTCATCATCAAGCGCGTATATAGAGACAAACAACCATTCATTCTAACATTCACATGTATGGGTAATTTAGGATCACCCTGCATGTCTTTGAACTTCCATAATTAAAGGAACAGGGAAACTATTCAAATACTATTCAAATGTTTATTTGTGCAGTTTTATGTATGTTCTTCTTTGACAAATATGACCTTTTTTTATGAACATTTCTGTAATTTTGCAGCAATCTGCAAAACGTTCCTCCCATTTTCTCCTTGTAATGTGCTCCCTCTCAGCTCAACCTTTTCTCTTCATCTTGTTCTCCTACGCTGTCCATTGCTTCTCCCCCACTGCTCTGCCACTCACACTAGCTAGCTAACGTTAGCTAGCTAGAATAGAATATGTCAACAGCTAGCTTTCTATTAGTAGGACTCTTGGACATTGTTCAAGGTCCTGATGAGGTTAAAGTAATGTCCAAATATTTTGGATGTTTCGCATGATTTCACTTTCGTCACCCAAATGTATCCTGCCAATCCAGGGATTTGAACCAGCGACCCTCAAGTCACAAGTAACCACTGGTAACAAACCATCTAGTGATGGTAGAGGAGAAATAGAGCCCAGCGACACATTATCTGATGGACTGTGTCTTCCAGAAAGTTTAATTTTCTCTTTTGATCCATGGCTACTCTCATAGTTACAACTGGGATTCTTGGAACCTGATTAAGTAAGGTTTTATATGTTCAGAATCTTTTATGAATCAACCTCAAGCACATCGCGTGAAATTTTCTTTAGACTAAGTGAAACATACATCTCGGAACATTATCTTGAATGAGGCCCTCTGAAGTGGACATTAAAATCAAAGTTGCTATTGGTTGCATTCTGGGAGGTGTAGGATTCAGTGTCTTTGGAGCCCGACCCACTTGGACTAAAAGTCAAAAGGATATTGTTATATGTATGTCTTTATTTGTAAAGGACCTTTCATACACATTATCGCAATTTGTGCTTTTAAGATGACTTACAAACCAATAATAAGACCGTAATATTTTGAGACTAATGCACATGAGAAATATCAAATAATAAAAAAACTAAAACTACAATTAAAATCCTGTAAACTGACAGCCACAAGAATGTAAAGACTTTGCTGCCCCAATTTTGACCATTCTGTTTCAGATTTTTCTCTTACATTAAGTATTCAAGCGTAATAAGTTGGTATTTTCTTTGAGGTTTTTTCTTGGACATCAACGTTTTAAGTCCAGCCACAGTTTGATAGCAAATCTTTTAAGGACTGAGAAAGGGATGTTTTTGATTTATATATTTTGTTTATCGGCGCTAAGTAAAGAAAACTGCACTGTCATCTTCACATTTAAAAAAAATATATATTTTCTTTGTTTTGACACTTGACAGTACACAGAAGAATGAGTTTCACAGTACCTAAAATTCAACTTACTAAATAGAATCACATCAAAGCCAAATGTGTCCAGTGAGTGACAGATTGAGATGCAGAGCAAACAAAACACAGCAGAGACTGGATGGAACCAAAGGTGGAGACAAAAAAATATAAAATACACTTTATAGTATTGTAAATGTAAAAATAAAATCCCTGCAACATTCCCAAACACAGCTATTCAGTTAAGACACAGACAGACACTTTTCAAGTGTAGGTCTGTGTTTGATTTGAGACAGAACAAAAGATTTGACACAAAGGAGGAGACTGTTTTTATTCTCAGTGGAAGTGACTCATCAGGTAAAATTCAACTCCCCGAGCACCATCTATTTATCTTACCCTGCTGATTTGCCTTTAATGAGAGTGATGTGTGCCTGAAATGACATGAACCAATGCAACATTTGTTTTGTGCAATCAATGACAAAAAAGTGTATTTCCACAACCTGCAATTTGCCATAATTATTTTGGCCAGAGGGACTGGGGTGTTGGTGTTGTGTGTTATGAGGGTGGCCACGGGCAGAGAAAGCCTTTCAACCTGCTTTTTTCTATCATGCAATCTTTTCTCTGGCTCTAGGTGTTCAGGTCCTCCTGTAATCACCAACGCTCTGCTCCAAGCCTCATTACCAACTTGGAAAAGAAAGAAGAGGGCAGAAAAAAATAGTGTTCATGTGATGGTCCAATTTGCTTGAACTCCCTATGAAAAAGATCTTGGAGTTATAAATCCCGCCTTATTTTGTACGTCTTTACCCAAGAAAGGTAAAGTGTACCAAGAGCATCTGGATAACTCTGTTCTCTCATTAATAATAAATAGGAGCATACATAGATGTCAGTCGTGTATGGCAATCAGTGTCATATTGTTTCCTCAATCCAAATGTCATCTTGTAGTTTATAGCATTGAGAGCAAAGATCAAAGAGAAATTGGTAACCAAGTAATTGGAAGCAACCAAAAACAGGGCGGTATCTCTAAATGACAGACTGAGACAGCAGTAGTGGCTCTGTATGGCTGCACTTAGGTACAGCACTGCTTTGAGCCAAACACATTTTAAATTGTTGGCATGTTGGCGTACTAACAAATGTTAATTAGCACTAAACACAAACTACGGCTGAAGCTGATGGAAATGTCATTTGTTTTTGCAGGTATATTGCCATGAGCCAAAGTACTGGATACATTGTAATATGAACCTGATGAGGAGTCAGAGGATAATCAACGGGATTAGAATTCAAATAGTCTTTTTTCATACAGAATAATAATAAAAAAAATCCTTAAAATGTTGTTTCTGATAGCCACTGCTCAGCTGCTCACAGTTGGGTGCAGAGCCATATATTCCGGAAGAATAAACACCCACAAAGGGAATTTAACTTCACTTGCATTTATCAACCTGACTGCAGTAGCGATCTGTGTGGGTGAACTCCATTGTCGGGTGTTTATTTTCTGGAGGGGGAAATGTACTTTGCTACAGGAACATAACATTGCAGAGAGGAGAGGGGAAAAAGAAGAGAGAGAACCTGAGTCTCCGGTGAGTGCTGAGTTCACTGAGAGGTTGACTGAACTTAAAGAAAAAAAACGCAGACACACACACCCTCGGTGCCTGCCGCTGCTCACTAGCTTACAGCTAAGGATCAGTAAAGGAATCCTGTTGTCTTGGACATATAAACACAATTGATCCTGCAGTTAAACTTCTAAAGCAAAATGCACTTGTCGTGGCAAACACACTTTAAAACAATAAAATTGATCTGATGTGATTCAGGCACACATTTTCAAGGAAGAGGTCATGTTTTAGTTTAATTCAGGTTGTGTTTAGTCTAAGTTCCTGACTTCCTTCCTCACCCTCTGACTCTCTTATAGTGACAGGTGACACAATTAAATGCACTAATGACCTTCTGAATTTCTCTGAGTTTGAACATTGTTGAAAACATTTGGGATAATATAAGTTAACTCCATGGACGCAGGAAGTATAGGGGCTGAAGGGGCTGCAGCACCCCATAAGAGGAGGTATAATAAATCTATAAAATAAAACTGACAAATATCAGTTGAAACAACAATGTTGTGTGATACAGACTCACAGCAGTGACAGAGAGAGCTCATGAGGACGAGCAAGAAAGGGGGAGCATGACAATATGAATATCCACACAATACGAAAACGTTGTTTGATCAAGAATCAAACGTTTCTCTACAATTCTCTGGTTAATCAGTCAAGTGTCTGAACTTTACTGCAGACTGGATCTCTGGTAACAGTGGCAAACAAAGATCTGATGACATATGCTTGTCTCCTCAAGATTATTGTCAACTACAAGGCTGTATATCACTGGAATTAACATGTGTCTTTGGTGATCACAATTGGACAGCTCTCAGTTTGTCAGGTCACAGCCGGCAAATGTGCTACCCACTTGTGATCAGATCTCAATTTCCTGCTCTATATGCGAATAAACACATTGCTGGGAGAAACAATGTGTTTACTTAAAGAAAAAAACAACAATGTGTAACATCTGCCAAATGTACAATACATTTGTTATAGACAGCACTTTTTGTTAGGGGATTTGTCTTCCTTTTCATGTCCTTGCTGTTGTTGACTGTAGCCGCTGTATCTGCTTTGTAATATAATATGTTGATGTTCAGATTTGCTGTCTGCTGTAGTGAAAAACGTTTTCAAATTGATTTTAAATTGTTGTTAATAACTATCAGATAAATGTTATCCAGCAATTTCAAATTAATACAAATACAGTACTGTTGAGTTAAATGAATGAATGAATGAATATAATAATTTAATATTAAATGTTAGATTTTGATGTGATATTTTGAGTTTATTAATGTAATGTTAAGATTAATTTGAAATATTTAGTCACATCATCAGTCTAATTTGCCTAATCTATGATTTACTTTGTACTTCATTAACTCTTGTAAATGATAACTGAATTGAATTAGTTACATTAGTAGACATTTTTTAAATGTGTAATTTATTTAAATAAGCGATTTTGTTTAAATGAGAGAATTAAGTAAGATGTTTAAATCAGAATTAATCTTTAACATCTTTAATTTATTAAAATAAGTGATTTTGTTGCATAATTGCATTATGTGGAAAATAATTGCATTTTTTCTGTACATTTTTGTTTCTTTTAAGGATATCAACCTATCTATCTATCTGTCTATGAAGACTAAAAGTAAAACAGACAAAAATACTGAGTTGTCCCTTTGCATCTTTCATGAGTGATCCATGCCGTTTTCAAGTTTGGGCAGGAGCTGAGGCAAAACTTAATTTAGGAATACAAATACAAAATTTCAATTTTCCCAAATCTTAATCTGGTCAAAATTATCTTACATATGCTACTGGTAAGTCTCAAAATCAGTAAATTAATCATCATAGTCCTTACTCTGCTCAAACACTTGTTACAAATACTGCATTAGTTTATTAAATACTGTAAAGTAGGGGATAATACTAGGGTTTATTAGAGATCCTCAGATAACTGATGCCTCTCAGTCTGCATTACAGTAAATCACAAAAAATATCAAAACTTTCTGTGAGGCTCTGAATAAATGACTTGGCGGTGAATTTGCAGTGACATTGAGAATCCCTCCAGAGAAGAAAGACACAGTTGTTTACCTCAGTATTGGGCATGATTTGTATGGTCACTGAGTATTTGTTTTCTCACTGATGGGCTATAAAAGCCCGGTGTTGCGGGAAGTACGGTGTTGCCACAAGCACAGACGTGATCTGAAGTTTACTGTTAGATGTGGGAACAGTCAACGGGGACAGGCCTGATTCCAAGGACATGAGTGGATGTTTGTTTTGATACGTGGGACACACCAGATATGCCCTCTTCACATTAAATAAATAGAGAAAACAGGACAGGGTGTAATTTTAACTTTTTCCAAGACAATCTTAAATGTCATCATTTCAGCAAAATGGACTTTGATGTTGAGCTATAACCAGCAGTCTAAGAATTGCTACTGGGTTCACTGATGTGAGAAGAAAAACAAACAGGCAGGAAAGAAGTAGTACACTGAAAATATCATTACTTTTATATTGCATGATACACCAGCGGAACCTTTTCTTTTCTCGGTTATTCAAGTTTACCAACAGCTAAATTAGTAAGCTGTACTTACTGATCGTGGTTGATTGTACTTTACCTGAAAATCTTAAAGACTGATTGAGGTGATTGCATCCCATATCCACCTATCACAGAATATGCATCAACAGTGGTTGTTGACCTGACCCTCAGTACCTTAGATGTTTATTTTGAATTGATTTGAACAGATTTTAAACCGTTTCCAGTAGATGGATATCATATTGCACTAATTTGTCCAATGTTTTTGTTTGTACTGTTGTTGTTATGTGCAGTGTCCTTGAGTGCTTTGAAAGGCGCCTTCAAATAAAATGCATTATTATTATCATTCCTAATACACTGCCAATAAATAGTAGTTTCCCAATGATAATTTGCATTCATTAGAAGGTCAGTGGTTCAATTCCCAGCTGTAGCTGAGTGACAAGATATCCCTCCAAGATAAAGGCTCAAAGGTTGAAGGTTAAAGATTCATGTATTTTTCACTTAACAACACCAAGGATGTAAAATGAAAAATGTATAATGAATCCCAAATTGCTCTTGATGGCTGTTCCATTGGTGTGTGTGTCTTTTCCAAATGGCTAAACATAGAAATATTGTGAATGTGTTGTAAAGCGCTTTGAATGGTCATAAGACAAGAAACGTCATAGTATTTATCAACTGATTTACAAAATGTGTTTTTATGCAGGGTATGTCATTTATGTATCAATCTACAACTTTTCTAATTACCTATTACCTTTTTTTTAATTACAGTGCTCCTTGCTCACAGAGCATACTTACCACAGAAATGTTGACATTGAGATTTGCAGCCCAAGGTGTGCTACATCACCAGTGGACCAAACAAATCAAGGTAACATTAAGTACTCATGATGGTTTTATCAACAAGAATAATGTATTTTTAATGGAGGAGGAGATATGCCTGCTCTTAAAGTAAACACATTGTTCTACAATGTAGTATAATTACGTTTTAGTTTTCATTAAATTGTTATACCTCATTAGTGGAGGACAGCAGTGCTGGTTGGTCAGTCTGACATGCTGACCTTCAGAAATCAACAAAAGTTCAGATCCCAGAGCACACAATTTGTTTTAATCATTACCAATGCTAAGGGAGGCAAAAAAAGGATCTGAGTTGAATTTTAGTGAAATAAAGTTCAGCACGATAGCTTCATAAATCATATTGATGCAACTTAGTTTTCATTCAACAAAGTTTCAAATCGTATTAATTTAACATAGTTTCAACTTATTTGCACGCACACACAATTGTGCCAGTCATAAACTGTATGTTTATGTTAATTTATGTTAGGGTAACATTACTTTGAGTGCTGGAAAACCCTTCCATACTCAGGACAGCTTTAGAAGCATTTTTGATGTCACTCACCAATGTTATGAAAGAGAAATGCCTCAGTTCCATCAATCCCATTAAAGCACCCTGACTCAGACACACACAGGTGTATCACACATCACACTCATAGGTACTCCTCCCCACCACATTGTTTTTATTCTCTGAATCTATTTTTTCCTTGTGTTATTTCACCTGACTGCTTGTTAGTATGTTGCAGACTTAACATTGATATTTGTAAAAACTGATCATGGCATCCCAATGTTAGATTATCTTTCTGATGTCACTATATATAGTGTGTTGGGGAAATCAAATTAATAAACCAATCAATGGAATCAACATTGCTTTCTCTCTGTCTACTTGAAAGCTATGTAGGTCCAGTATATTTCTGTTATCAGTCAGCCTGGTGAAAACAGCTGGCTACTGTTGTTTCTTCTCCACAGGTGCGACATCAATCAATGTTTAAACAATCTTAGTGATTGGTCAGACTTGAGGTGTGAAACAAGTTGGGGCTTGAACTCCTCCCACAAGCTCTCTTTGTTCAAACACCTGCTTCAGTGAACTCTCTGTTAGAGTAACCACATGCAACAGAGTGAATGTCTTTCAGGGGAGAATGTTGGAGAGTGTTTGTTGTTATGGCCATATGTAAGATGTCTTGCTTTGAGACTACAAAGATACATAAATGACAGTTTCAATTCATGAAGGGAGATTGGAGAGGCAGAGTGATGCATCCAGGACTAGGCTGTGACACCAGGCTATTCATAACAGGTACAAACACTCGACTCTGCTAACATTCAGCACTGGAACTGAGAAGAAACACAGAAACACATTGAGCAGCTATACGTCATGGTGATGTACCAGATCGAACACAGGAATATACAAAGAAACTAAATTCTTTCATTAACATTTTGATGGTTTAATCGAAAGGCTCTTTGTGATTGTGTTGGAGTGCACAGACACACACACAGACATATTGAAACAGAAATATTGTTCTTTGGTTTGACACAGATGTATGGATTGCTGTATGTGTTTAAATGAAGAATGTTATAATGAGAAATAAACTTGTGCATCAAAGACAAGAAGAAGAATTGGAACTCTTCTGGAACTCGTCAGTTAGAAGTAAGTTCATGCATCCCCTCAGTGGCTTCAAGTTTTAGGCTTAGCCGCGACATAAACAAGTAAAAAAACTACTGTAACATTGCTGCAAGAGCTTCATCATCGTGGCAGTAGCCAACGCAAAGCTGCAGTTTTACTAAGGTGGGACGCTGGAAAACAAAGGAAAAGTGGCACGGCTGCTACATCCAGTTTCTGTGAGCTCTTCCTACAAATCAAGATCATCCACATGTTTGGCAGCACAAAGGATTCTTTCACTGGCATCAACATGTAAATGGAAAATGGCCAATCACGTATCGTGTGCACAATGTTCTTGTTATCAGATTATGGCGTGTTGTGCACAAATTTAATCTGTGCTTTGAAAACAACCATTATGAATGTGCATAAAGCTGTTGACAGGCCTGCGGAGGCTATTGTGCAACCAGGCAATGCAAACAATATTGCAAAAGGTGTGGTTAAACAAAATGTGCAGAGTAACCAATATGAGTTTCAGCAACATTTGCACTGCAATGCAAAGGCTGCCACAAAAAAACTTTATTAACGAAGACGAAAGTTGTAATGTATGGAAAACACTTTGGAATGGACTTCAATAAAAGATGAGGACATACACTGATTGCGAGCCTGTGCTTTTTTCTGTGCTCAAGTTGTAATATCATGGAGAAGCTACAGTACATGCAAGAGTTAGCTACATTGAGCAACATGAGAGCTGTTATATCCAAGCTGCCATTCAAGTTGAGAGAGCAATGGAGAATTGTTGCACATGACAACATAGAAACATCAACACACAGAGCTGTGTTCATAGTTGGTCACATTCATTGAAAAAACAAGTAAGGATTCTATCAGACCCTCTACTTGCAGACTTTTGGGATTCACCATCTGGAACAGCTGGTTCAAAGGCAGTCAGCAGGCTGAGGTCACAGCCTGGAAATAGAGTTAAAGGAAACAGTTTTCCCACCACCATTGCACCTGTACAGCCAGTTGATGTACAAGCTCATGGCTCAGCACCAAGGTCTACATGTGTTTGTGGCTCGCAACATAGCTCAATGGAGGAATGTCAACAGTTCAAAGGAAAAAGCACAGTGCTAAAATAGAGTTTCTAAAGGAGAAAGACTTTTGCTTTGGCTGCTTAGGTTCAGGAAATACGAGTCGGGACTGCAGTAACCACCTGCCAGACATGTAGTCAAAGCCATCCCACTAACTTTATATTGACAAAAGAGAGATACCAAACAAACCTACAGACCATCCTGAAATGCCAGTAGCATGTAACATCACAGCATCTCATAAAACTAGTGGTCACACAGGGGCCAGAAAACATCACTGTTTTCGCTCCATCCTACCTGTACAAGTCAAATCCAGCAAAGGAGACGGGATAGTGCACACGTATACATTCTTGGATCTTGGTAGTACAGCCACCTTCTGTTAAGAACACCTCATGCAAAGACTCAATCTGCTTGGTAGACATACCCACATTTCTCTTACAATCTATGGGTCAGGAAAGAGTTGTGCCTGCAAATGAGTGTTGAGATCCTGGAAATGTCTGGATTGGAGACCAACCTCCCCTACAAGCCCCCTAGAAGTCCTCATGCAATAGAAATGACTATAAGTAAGTTAATCATAAGTGAAGGAGATTTAGGGAGATAGCTATATCTGTCAAAGGTCTGAATCCTCAGCATTAAGGCTAATGTCGACCTGTTGATTTGAAGCCAAGCACCCTGGATGTTGGAGCCTTGGAAGTAAGTAAGTAAGTAAGTAAGTAAGTAAGTAAAACTTGATTTATATAGCACCTTTTTGACACAGAGATCCAAAGTGCTTTCCAAACAACAAATCGATAAGCATAGCAATACACAAAACGCAAACAAAGAGAGCAAGAGGAACAAACAGGGGAAAATAAAACAAAAGGGAGGGATAAATGATAGAGACAAAACAGATGAGAAGAAACAAACAAGGAAATCTATAAAAAAGCTTGCCTGTAGAGGTGAGTTTTGAGCAGCTGCTTAAAGCTGTCCACAGATTCAGCGAGTCTACGTGAATGGGGAAGGCTGTTCCACAGTGTTGGGGCTAAAACGGCAAAAGCTCGATCACCTTTAGATTTACAGATCGAGCGTGGAACGGATAAAAGGCTG